>JALXJV020000018.1:17864866-18024547 GCA_024633595.2 Lepomis macrochirus | reverse complement strand
ATTATTATTATTCTCTTTTAGGCTAATTTGTAGAAGCAATTAGCCAAAATATCCTGGATGAAATAAATTAATACAAGTCACATTAATTGTCTGAGTAATACTAGTAATATTTAATGTATTTCTGTGGCTGTCATGGTTAGTTATTACTTCTTTGACTAGGATTATTAGTTAATAACCCCACCCAAAGCAAGAAAGGGTTATTAGTTATAACCCTAACCATTTAAAAATAACTTAAAGTATAGCATTTATAATTTAAATCAATTCATGACTTTCTCACTGGTGATCTTGCTTAAAGATAATTGTTTTTTATCTTATTACAGATAATGGAAAGAAAGGCAATGCAAGAAAATCAGCTGGTATGTATCACCAGACCATTCTCATCTCAGGGCCAAATACCAACGCTTTCAGAAAAAGTGACAAAACTTGTTATTTGACCTAAAGGTACCCTTTGAGTGTCTCTATGAGATGCACCAGGAGCGTCTTTCTGGGAGACTGGGATGTACCAAACGGTATGCGTTTCATACGGATGCTGAATGGTAACTTCAGCGTAAATACTTCACGCTTTGTCATGCTATCTGAAAGCATCAGTTATTATGCATTGAGATGAGAACAGCGTTGATATCGCGATTGATTAATAATCGTACCACACTTTAGTGGGTGCGACATTAAACCATAATATCAGGTAACTTGATGTAACCACATTTACACTTCATTAAGTACCCCTGTTCAATCCAATACAACAGCTCTGTCATAAATTCTACTTTGGTGGTCCAAAGTAGAATGTGTTCCTAATAATTTGCACCTGTCAAATTGTTAATTGAGTGGACAAAATATTAGCAATACTTTTCCGCCACCCACTACAACCTCAATAATAAATACAATAACTGAAAATGTAAACGTAGGAAAGTAGTAAAATAACATTGGCACTCAAATTGTGAAGCTAATTAAGTTATGGACAAAGATATTATGCCAGCTGTGCTCTTAATTATAATTTACATTTTCGATTTGTTAGTACAAGTAATCAAGGGTCTCCAGTAACAGCGCTGAAAACATGGATAGACATTGTAGTTGAGACAGTGGGGATATGTCCCTACCACTAATTTGTTATTAATTACATATGTGTAATAAGTTATCCCGTGTGAAAGACAAAAACTAGAAAAATATGGTTGTCAGTGACAGTGTATTGGTTGTTCCTACAGGCATCAGAGGGAGCATAAGGCAGACAGAATGAGCTAGAGTGACACATCCCAGGCAAGACAGAGAGAGAAGAAGGAGATGGCCAGGTAAGCATTTCAACTGTAAGCTATAATGGTATCTTATAGAGTAGGTCTGCACGATTTTGAGAAAAGGTAATTTTGAGATTTTTGTGGACAATACTGCAATTTGCAATATATTGGAACAAATGGTGCCATAAGTCTAAACTCTAAGAGTATTAAACTAAATGCATTTTTTGTGCGACCAGTCCAAAAATGCTAATTTTGCCACATTATAAACAGCTTCTTCAAAACACTCGTCACAGAAAACTCTACTGTGGTTGGTGCATTGCGGCTTGTGGTATGTGGAAGTTGTAGTTTTTGAACCAGGGACAAATACATGATACACCAGCAGCACCAACACAACCCACACCACAATTTATGGGAACAAGATTACTTAACAATATTTATAACAATAAATTTAGTAAAACAAACAAGAGGCACGTGGTGATCCCAGGAGGAGGCGGCTAGAAGGAGCACATTTTGGCACAATGCATCCTGGCTCTGGCTAAATCTACATCTGTGCACTGTGGTGACACTATTCACAACCTGAAGGAGGAACTAGTATTAAAAGAGTGTACTAGTATAATAAAATAACAATAAATAAAAAGATTAATGTTCACTTAATAGTATCCTGCTAGTGAAATGTTAATACATTACTTATTATATTCATCATAATTACTATAATAGTATACTATTTTACCACTAGTTGAATATTAAATCCTGTTACAGTTGTTTCATTTCTGTAGGTTGTTTTCATTCATTAAATCCTTGTGCAAGTAAAAGGCTCCACATTGGTCTCTAAATTGAGTCTCTAAAAGTCCTAACTTGTACAGTAGGTTGTTGCCTTTAACGTTATTCGCACGCTGCTCACAAATCATATTTCTGGTTTGCATGTTAATGTTTGTAGGGGCATATGCAAGAGCCAGGTGTGGGTGTAGATAACGAGCAGAGCAATTAAAATACACCCCTTTTGCGGTAATGTAATCACACAGGATTGCGATTAGATTAATTGTGCAGCCCTATTATAAAGTCACAATATGGTTGTCAGTGACAGTGTTTTACAATGTGGTTGTTCCTACAGGCATCAGAGAGTGCTCAGGCCAAACCGAAAGAGCTAGAGCAACATATCCCAGGCCAGGCAGAGAGCGTAGAAGGAGGTGACCAGGTAAGCATTTCAGCTGTAAGCTGAAATGATGTCTCATAGAGCCGCTAATATGGTAGTCAGTAGGGACGAGGCGAGATTTTAACACTATTTTTAAGAAATCTTTCATGCTGAATTATATGAAGATTGAGCATTATCCAAAAAACAATCAAAATTTTCATTGTCAGAATCTTTTACATAGATCTGTGTTCTCTGACATGTCCAGATCAGGGCTCGAGACTAACGGCGTCCTATCGTCCTGGGGACGATAGAAAATGTGTTTAGGACGAACAGAAATATTCTCCAGGACGCTTACAGGACGAAAGCCATTTTTGTATGTGTGTTAATTTATTACTATCCTATTAGGCTACTTAGAAAATGCCAAAATTAACCGACCAAGCGCTGACTACAACGGAGCGCGTGTTCATGCTGTTACTATAGTTACTACCACTGGCGGTGTGACGGCTGGAGTGTTTGCTAACGATATGCTGTGTTAACATCACTGTAAAGTTTAGTCCACTTTACTGTCTGGCAGGAGCAGCTGTTACTGACCCATGATAGGAACTAATGTGCGCATATCAGCTGTTATCAATTCAATTCAATTTGCTTTATTGGCATGACTGTTGAACAATATTGCCAAAGCATCACATTATTATTATTATCAATCACACAGTCGATGGTCCTGTCATGCGCTGCACACGATAACACCCACTACGCTTTATAGTGCGCTTACTTTACCGCGAGGGCCTCCGCCAATGCATTGGTAAAACGGCTGTCAGTAAAATGCATGTCGCAGACTGTATATCAGACGGGTGCAGGTGAAAGTGCGACTCGTTTTTGTAAATGACATGATAAATTGGATAGCTAGCTCACAAGGATGTTTACCGGTTTGATGCTCTGACTTAACGAGGCGTGACAGTGCGCCTGCGCAAGCTTGGAGAATGACGTATGACTTATGGAATTTACTATAGTCATACGTCACCACCCTGTTTTAACAACTAAGCAACTTTTGCAACTTTGAGCACAAAATTAAGCTATTTGTCAAAAAATATTTGGCGAACTATGTGGGTAATCAACATTGTGAGGAAGTGACTCAGAAAAATATGAAATTCATAGAAATGTCAACATACACTGGGGGGTGGGGGGGTGGATGATAATCAAAAGCTTTTTTGAAAGGCTTACGCAGGCTGCTGCCGCTCGCATCAGCGTGTCTTTACCTTACACCTAGGCTATATATAAAAATCAAGGCTTCAGCACAGAACATCATGGCCAATCCCAAAATCCAATCACAAACAAAATAACGAGACAGCCTCCTAAAGCCAGAACCACAGCCGCTTTCATACAGAGATTTGGCAATAAACGGGGGAAAGAATATCTGACAATAATATATTATTATATTTATTTAGCTCCATTAAAAGTAGTTTTCTGTAAACAGGTAAAAAACCCTGAAAAATAACAGGACTTAAATGCTTTTTTGTATTCATGCAGAACAATTTTTTTTTCTTTTTCTACATATAGGAAATTAAGAGAAAAATACAAAAAGCTGTGGCAATAAAAGGCAAAGAATATCTGCCAATAATATAGTGTGTCAGTGTCATAGCTTATAAATTGTCTATCTATCTTTGTTTTACCACCCTATCTTCTCTTATTTTACATTTTATTTTGGGACGGTTGACATTCGCTTTAGGACGGTTCAAATTGTTTTTCAGGACGGTTTAAGGATGGAGGTGAAAAAAGTTAGTCTGGAGCCCTGGTCCAGATATATTACCAAACTCATGTCATCATAAGAGTTAATAATATTTTTAGGGCAACCTGTCCTACACTCTGCTGTGCATTGTGTTACTGCTTCGCTGGTAATTTCCCCTTCAGACCGTCTTACTGACACAGAAATGGGACTGTATGGTAGGACCAAAAAGGAATGTGGAAAATGGAACTAAGTGGTTCACTTGATTATTATCATTCTGTACAACAGTGTCTCATCAGCTGGGTGGAGTTGATTGTTTAAACGAGTTTACCAGTTATACATTTGTTTTACAGTGTCTTAAAAAAGTGTTTGTTCCTACAGGCATCAAAAGGAGCTCGGGGCAGACATTATGCAGGCCAGGCAGTGAGAGGAGAATGAGGTGACCAGGTAAGCATTTCAACTATAACATGTAATGGTATCTTATAAAGCCACAGTTTGTCAGTAACAAGTTTATTTATTGAAACCTATATATATATATATATATACCATTATTCTAACAGGGTAGTATCAGTTTGGCTGCCTTTATATCTGTAGTACCAGTTGAGAACATGGTCCCTGTATTATCCAGCATAGATTGAGTGTGTGTGTTCAAGTGGTAATCCTTTCATTAAAAATGTCACAACATAAATAATTATCAAATAAGCACAGTTAACATAGCCATCTAATAAAAGTCTCTGCAACTTCAATAGTTGCAAGCCAAGAAAAAAACTCTTTTGTTTACACTGTCAGAAAGGTGATAATTATTACATTTATTCATTTAGCTGACGCTTTTATCCAAAGCGACATACAATTGCTACATATGTCAGAGGTCGCACGCCTCTGGAGCAAGTAGGGGTTAAGTGTCTTGCTCAGGGACACAGTGGGTATTGAACCCAGGTCTCTCACACCAAAGGTGGGCATCTTAACCATTGCGCCATCCCATCATATATTGAGTTTGTGGTAGGTGGAGGTGCAAAAGATTTGTAGTTCTTAAAATTCTTCCAGTATTGCTAAAAGATAAGACTGCAACTGGCATGCGGTTTCCGACTGATTTGATTGGATGTTCCAAACTGAAATGATTACAAACTCTGTTTGTTTTGACAGAATCTTGGTACTACTTATCAATCTGTGTCAGATGGTGACGATGGAAATGAGAATGTGCCTGCAACAAGCTCCTCTGACCTGGAACATGACGATGAGAATGAGGGAGATGATACAGAAGAAGAGGGTATGTCAAAAATATCAATTAAGAGGTGCCAGAAAGGAGAGAAAAGAAAATGGGACAAAAAACTTAGGGCCCGATTTACTGACATCCCGAATAAAGAGTACAAAATTGCGTGTGCATTCTAAAATATTGCATGTGCAATTTTAGTTCCTGTTATGGGTGATTTACTAAGACTTATTGCGTAGATGACAACAGGAGCAAACACAATGGAGGTGGGAATATTTAAATGAGGGTTTTGTTGTTTTAATGGTTTCCATCATGGAGAGTCGGCAGGGAAAGCAGCTACTGCGTAAAAACCTTGGTTTGCTTCATTCAGTGCGTCCCGAGTATGTGGCAATTGTCTGTACCCATCCTGCCAAAGATTACACTAAGTACTTGGGGCAGCACTCCTGGAAAAACTGCTTTGAGAAACCTCAGCAGAAACAGATATAGTGTGCTGGAATGACCCAGACGCAAGGAAATGCCAGAAGATTGTGCTTCAGAGCCAGAGGAAACGACTGGTCGCTCCGCGATCTCTTGTCCCTGGTCCTGTACTCTCCATTCCCTCTCTGATACCTACAATTGGTTGTGTTGCTATCATGACCGGAGAGCACTGTTAACAGTTGATGATCGTTCTCTCTGTAGTTAGTTAATCAAATAAATAAAATAATTGTATTTCAATACATTAGATGCAGAATAATATCTAATATTGTTAAGTTCTCTACGTGTCTCCGCCTGGCAGAAGCCATCTCTGCGTAACACTTGGCGGTTTACACCTTCCTTTCAAAGGTATTAAATACAGAGGCTGTTGCACCCACGTTTAATTGCATTAATGCTTGGTATCTTGCACTTTTGAAAGACGTCAGTCTGTGTGCACACTGTTAGTAGATCAGCTTACCTGCTAATTTGCTGGTGATATCAAGTTTGCAGATTTGAAGATTAGACAAATTAGCCAGCTTACGTGAGGCCTGTATGCCGTACAAACCGCTGCACAGGTATCATTATTTGTAACCACTATCCATGAGCAACATTTATAAATGAACATCCGATTTGACTGGACAAGAATGAAAAACAGCTCTTTTGTGTGGGAGCTATAATGAAGAGACACACAATAAAGTTTGTTACAGATTTAATAGTAACAAACTGGATAAAGCCTTGAAGCTCTTAAAATAACTCCAGCACAGAGAAAGTGACTCAAAAATAAAGTTGCGACAGTTTGGGAAGTTATTAAAACATTTCCAGCCAACAAGCTGTAGGTCAGCTGCAACATCATGTCTGTGTCGCCTGAGTGTCGGAGGAACGGGTTGTTTAACAAGCTTTATTACCTGCTGTAATCAGTTGTTCCGCTTGTTTTGGAGAGGAGGAGACCGACATTAGCTCTGTGTAAAAACTTTGACTAATGAAAACTTAAAACAACTCAGGACCCAGTATTTAGCGTAACACCCTCAGCTGTTCACTGCAAACACACCACTGCACGCTGGCTGCTGTTTCCCAGCAATATACTTAATGCTGACGTACGATCTCAGGCGGACATGGCAAGATATGTTTGCAAACAACAGTGGAAAAGAGAGGAGCAGTAGTAGAAAAAGACCCAACATTCTCCAGTTTAAATGCCAGTAGCCTCTACTCACCCATTCAGAATTTCACTGCAAGGCAAGCCACTCCCCAAAGTACCTGTACTTTCGGAAAGTACTAACTCTCAAGCAGGGACTTTTTGGGGGGTAAAATGAAGACCCCAGAGCTACCCCAGAGCTAGATGTAACTCATAATGTCTGATGTTCATTTCCCTCTGTTACAGAGCTTTCCTGAAGCCAGAGGCAGAGGCCTTGTGATGCAAACCAAGACGGTATGCAATGTGATCATCTACAAAGACTTTCTGGCGTGCATTGTACAGTAAGTTATGACTCAATTGTGTATACAGGTGCATCATAAAAAACATTTTACTTAATTTATTCAAAAGTGAAACTTTCATATTTAAGATTCATTACATACAAGTGAAATATTCAGGCTTTTGTTTTAATCTTGATGGCTTACTTCTCATGGAAATCAAATATCCATTTCTCAAAATATTACAATATCAGAAAAAAAGAATGTATAATACAAACATGTCGACCTGGGAAGAGCCTTTAATCTCTTAGTTTGGTTCAGGACACAAACATTATCATTGTCACTGCTGAAAGGGCTGGCTGTTCACAGAGGGCTGGATCAAAGCATATTCATTCATCCACACATTGACTGGAAGTGTGGTAGGAAAAGGTGCACAAGCAACAGAGATGACCGGAGCCTTGAGAGGGCTGTAAAGCAAAGCAGTTTCAAGAGGCTGAAGTCATCATGATCCACCAAGAACAGACAGGTCCAGGAAATGAGCTTGCATTCCTTGTGTCAAGCCAGTCCAGAACCAGACACAATGTCAGAAGTCACTTATGTGGCTAAGGAGAAACAGAACTGGACCATTGCACAGTGGCCCAACGTCCTCTTTTCAGATGAAAGTAAATTCTGCATTTCATTTGGAAATCCAGGTCCCAGAGCCTAGTGGCCGATCGGAGAGACACAGAATTCAAGTTGCTTGAAGTTCAGTATGAAGTTCCCACAGTCAGTAATGATTTGGGGTGTCATCTGCTGGTTCTACTCCACTGTGTTTTATCAAGCTCAGAGTCAAAGCCATGTCTCCTAGGAGATTTTAGAGAACTTTATGTCTCCATGGCACTTAGCATTGATGCAGTAAGTCATGCAAAAGGACCCCGACCCAAAGTGCTTAGTGCCTAAATTAACCTTTGTCAGAACTTTTCAACTTTTCAGAAGGTCGACATTTCTGTATTTTACATTCTTTATTGTAATATTACATTTTTTTGGGAGATGGATTTTTTTTATTTCCATGAGTTGTAAGCCATAATCATCAAGATTAAAACAAAAAAGGTCTAAAATATTTCACTTTCTGTATAATGAATCTAGAATATGTTAAGTTTCACATTGACTTATTAATGGGAAAAAATAACTTTTTCATGATATTCAAGATTTTTGAGGTGCACCTGTATATTACGGGCTGTCTCTTCTCTTCATCTAGAAGGACTTGTCACACACACAAGGCTCCATCCACAATACTACATTTTAAAACGCAGACCTTCTGCTCATTTCTGCAGATAGCAACCAACAGAATATCTTTCCTACATTTATGCCTGAAAATTAATTACAATTATGTCAAGTAGCTAGTAATTGGTCACCGTTAGCAGGAAAGCTAGCATTATCAAATTTAAACTAATTAAAACAAAAATTAACACTGTGTTTCACATGATTTGCAATAATGTTGCACACATAAATGTGAGCCTATGTAAGACATTGGATTTTTGCAGAAAATCTGACCAGTCCTTTACATAGAAAACAGTAGGCTTATATGGGCTGGTATAGGAAACTAAGAACGTCGGTCAACATTAAGTGTGGCTACAACCTGTTTACATATAGGCAATAAAAATTTTAGAAATATATTTAAAATCATTTTAAAAACTCCATAATGCCCCTTTAACAGGTGTGTGGCTGACTTAACCAGTGACTGCTTAAAGTGGTACGGTGGTCTTAAAATATATTTAAAAAGTCTGAAAAAGTTTTAAAAAGATATTGAATTTTACTTTTGGATTCCTGTATATACTTTACACCAGCACGTGCCTACCCAGTGTAAGTTAATAGCCACTAAATATGCGTTTTAAGAGATCAATTCTGATATGCAGCTAAAACACTGGTGTGGACAGAAATAAAAATGTAGTAGTGTGGATGCAGCCTGAGATTAATGGTAAGCTTCTTTGTTACAAGATTGTTCAGGCAGTAAATAGTGTTTGCTGTGATAATTAAAGATGTTTCCAATATGTAACACATAATGTCTAATGTTATAGTGCTGCACCCTAGTCAGGTGCATGTACTATTTGAATTGCCATAACCTCTTACCTATCCCACAACTATACCATGAACTATACCACAAGCCTTTCAAACATTACAAAATTGTTTCAAAAGTGATTTTGAAGTCCAGGATTTTACAGTCTTGTTTGAAAGTGAAAAAACAACATAGATTGGTGATGGCCATTTTATAACATTGTAAAACAGACACTATTTTGGGGAGACTCAAGTGTGGTTTCCAAGTTTGTGTATTTTCAACCTTAACAGAAAGTCACAGATCTCCAATCTGAGTAATCTTAGTATTAGTTTTCTTACAATGTGGTTAAGCTTCTGTTACTCTGATACTGTAATACTAAGTTATTCTGACTTTGTAGTTACTCCCCAAGAAACTACAAAATCTGAGTTTTTAGGAGAGCCTAATCTTAGCTTGTATTCAAAGGGATCGAAAGACTAATATAGGAAGAGTATGACCAATTAAATTAGTACCACTACTTTCACAAGTGTATTACACTTGTTCCTACTACTTCTGAAAATGCTACAAAAGCTACTACTATTACTATGACTGATTACCACAAAATTACCACTTCTGCCTCCACTGATATTACTGCTCATACTACTACTTTATTAGTAGTATGAACTACTACATAGGTGTAGTTCATTGCACATATAAAATAATACAATATACAAAAGCAGTGAAAACAACATGCATGTGCAGTCATTTCATTGACTTTCATTGACAATCACACATCACACCTACTTACTTACTTCTACTTACCTATAGACCCAGCGTACTTACTTGAACATAGTCACTTTCTTACTTTTACTTAGTAGCTATATTTACATACAGACCAGCACTGTTAATGATTGCTTGTAGTCTTAGTTAATGCTATGATTTCTTGACTGATGGAGTGATGTGTCCTTCTGTTTACTGTTTATTTAGGTTCTGCTGTGCAGGAGAAAACTCCCTGGAGGCCCTGGAGTCTGTAAAAAGGCAGTTTGGCAGCAACTTGGAGTTTGCCTAACTTTGATGAACGTTCCTGGTAAAGACAAGTTTAGAAATAGAGCACTTAAGAGCAGACACTGGAGATATATGAGGAAGACCGTACCATTGAATCTAGAGAAAAGAAGGTATCTCTCAGTTAACTTACACGCTTGTTCTCGAAACATCCACTTTTTTTCTCAGTTTCTCAGTTTATAGAATGCGTTATGTGAGCAGTTCATTATTCAGTGTCTACCGTTAGGTTTTTGCCTTGTTTGTGTGTGACATGTTCATTACTAAGCTCATTTCAGAAGTAAGTTTTTAACTAGTTGAGTAATTTTAACAGGCCTTGACCATCCTAAAGTATTTGGATTGGTGAAATACAGCATCCGTATTTGTTTTTCTTCCTTCTCCTAGGACCAATAGCAACTCAGGTGTACTACCTTATCATTTAGCAGCTAAAATCGGGAATGAATAAATGAGGCCTGAAAGGGATTTTAAATTCCTTGCATTTGATGTACAGGTGTGGGTACTCTGTTACAGTTGGTTGTAATGGTGCTTTTTGAAAAGGCTCATATTTTCCTTTGCAGAATAAATGTCTGCTGATTTCTAATTTTTTGAGTTTGCGTTGTGATGGATCTCAGAGCTTGCATGTCTGTGGCATAAGACATCAATGTAAATTGAAACTGCAATTTTTTTCAGTCTGTAAAAAAATAAGTTAAGTTATGATTATGTCTAGCTATGAAATTATCAAATCATAAAATAATAACTTGTCATACACTGATGATCACTGCATACTGAAATTGAAATTGCTTTGAAATGATCAGATGAGGTAGAGAGGTAGGTACTTGCAACACTACTGTAGCGTTTACAGCACCTTAAGACATTAAAAGTTAAGAAAAAATGAATAAAACATAAGAAAAAATTAGGATTAATACAACCACATTGAAGGGTTTAATCATCTTCACTGAGTTATACTGGAAAAATGTTCTTTGGTCTTATAGGATCAACATCTATGATGACAATTGAAAACTGCTCCCCAAAAGCCTTAAATAACGGATTATGTTATCTTAAATCTGCCTAGCAACCGTCCGGTCCTCACGACACGTTCTAATTTCCAACAGTTGATGTGACCATCGTGTGTGAAAACTTTTTAAGTCATTTTCTTGTTTTCCACTCCCATCTAGTGGTCAAACTATTTTTTTCATCCTCCTAATGTTAGCAGAAAGAGGGGTCCTCACAACACACCCCAGGGTCAAGGTCCTCACAAGTATAGCAAAACAAGTATGTGTGTGTGTGTGTGTGTGTGTGTGTGTGTGTGTGTGTGTGTGTCCTTGAGTACACAATGATTTGTTTATATGTATTTATTCAGTATAACGTCTGTGCATACATGGATCTGCGCTCCAGTCCACAGTCTGGATGTGTATGTGTGCATGTATGTGCTCGTTTGTGTGTGTTGAGTTAGTGGAGGAATGCACATTTGATTGAGTACAGGCTGCACATAAATCTGGCCTTTAACTGTACACAGACACACAACACCGACCCTGACCCTGGACTGTCGCTCACCCTCACTCACCTCGGCGGCGGCCCAACGCTTGCCTCTGTCCGCTTCCACTGTGGCTCTATCTCTCACATCAGGCCTTTGATGTGTGCATGTTTTTGTCCCAGGCATCCTGCACAGGTGTGTTTATGTTTAGGGTAAGTGTTATGACATGAGGAAGAATTGCCACCAGGTACATTGCAGCAGATAATTAAAAAACACTACGCAAGAGTTTGGCAGCGATGGGTCTTTTCTTTCAACGAAGCTACAATGAGCCTCCAGCTCTGTCTCTGACACATTAGTGAGATGACAACAAATATGCAAGACACATGTGAGGTAAAAAATGGTTATAGATATAATTTAAAAGCAACAATATGGCTACAGTGTGTGGATTTTAATGATATTGAATGATGAACTAACTTAAAGAGTGGAGAGAATCATTTATGATAGTAAGGCATCTCTGATCAAATATTCTAAACTCCGGGTTCACTTATTAGCTTTTGAGCATATCCTACAGTCTTCTTAATCTAATGTAAAGTCCTCCGGCGTTGTCATAAGAGCCGAATTTGAGCTAGTGATGACACCTAAAGAAGTTGCTGAAGAAGACTGTGGGATACGATTACAATCTCTGGAAAAAGCTAGTAAGTGAGTGTATGCTGTATTCACACAACGTGGGCGTAACAGGAAGGACAGTAAAACCTCCTGTTATTCTGACTTGAGTTTTCATTTGTTATTCAAAAAAAAAACCTGATGGCTCATCATGTAATGTGCCTAAATAAGCACATATGTTTTATGTGTTTGATAACATATGAAATCACATTTTGAAAAGAAGTTTATGGTTCGTTTTATTTTAAATTAGATTAATCAGTTCTTTTAGTATTAATGTTGGATTCAACTTAGATGTAACTGCCAGGGGTGGAGGCTTTGCAGTCATTTCTCCAACTGTTTGTTGACACTTCTGCAGTTATTTTCAGCTGTAAGAAATTTCTGATGCCTCCAACTTCAGCTGATGGGATGTTTTGCTGACTCTGCTGCTCTAAATCACATTCTGAATGAAATGATGTGAACCTGGTGTGACAGCATTTTATCCCAAGAGCTTTTTCAGAATTGCAGCCCAGATCAAATTGTCAGTTCAGATCGTAACCAGATTTCTTTCATCACTTCCGGATAGAAAAAAATTGCATTAAAAACAATTCATGTAGGCTACTAAATCAGATGAAAGATTTATAGGTATCGATTTCTAGAGCTCTGCCTGAAGACTGACTGAAGAGTGGATTTCAATCTGTCTTAAGTCACTCACAACATAACATATAACACCCATGTATAACACCCATGGCTGCATGCATCGTCACTTCTGTTCCTAATGTTGTCTAATATTGTCCTCTGGTGTAGCAGAGTTCTGCATGGTTCTGCCCAGTGATTAGATAACACTGACGTGTGAAAAGTGAGGATGTAGCCTCAAGCATGTCGTTTTGGTTCTGGAAAACCCACCATGGATGATGTTACAATCTCTTGTTACAAAATCGCTCTGCATGGCTTGATTAATGTTAAAGCTTGTCTAGTTTAACAATGTATAAAAAATATGCTGTAGTCATCCTAATCAAAGTTACACTGGTAATGATAAACATCTAATTTGGACTGGATTCATAACATCTCGCATATACTGATGTTTCGTTTTTGTTTAAGACCTCTTTCAAGTGGTTAGAGTGATGGAGGGCAACCTCTTTTGGCACTGGAGCTAGTTTTCCTGGACCAGGACAGAGAGATTAACTTGCACATGGGTTTCCCACAACACCAAATTCTGTTTAAGTGCTTGTTTGAAACCTCAAATGGTGGTGCATGCTGGGAAAGATGAAATGCTAGCCCCCTCGGATGGAAGCGGTACAACAGACACAAACACTGGGTCACCGGTTTACCAAAACACTGTCTGGAGTGTAAAATGTCAAGTGCGTTACAAGGCTCTTTTTGCCCCTGAATGCAACTTTGTGCCCCAAAATTCAACTCTGAAGCCCATCGCTGTGGTGGTGTTTAACTTTGACCTTTATGGAGCTCAGAAGCTCTGGCGCCTGAATCTCATGTTCGGCTCTGTATTGCAGATGGCAACCAGACTCCTGAGTGCCAGATCTGGCTGTACATCAGCGAACAAACCGTAGATAACGATTTGATCTGTTGTGAATAATGGAGCTCCCCTACTTGTGAATATGTGTAAACCTAACAGGTATGTGTGCCAAAATGTGCACAGAGTCAGACACACACATCGACATAAGTGCACAGAGGCAGGTCATGGTCGGCTGTTGTAGAGAACCCCTGTGTTGCTGTAATGCAATCCTCCCATGGAGAATGTTCTGGTTTCAACCCTGCCCTGCAGAGTGTGCTTCCACTGCCAGGTACACAGACACAGCCCCAAGCCTGCAGGGCAGCCCCTTGAAGTTGGGCTATATGCCGGCTATATGGTAGTTACTCAATATAATATTATATAACTGCAACATGGCTCCGGTTTTGAGTTATCTCAGTTTACTCATACAAAAGAGCGGTTGTTTTAAGCCACAGTGCAGGATGCTTTTAGACATGTCAGCGTTCAATCAAAACAACAAGAGAATTTCACGTCTGGCAATCATCTCCGAGCATGTGGCTGCAGACAAAAGGAAACGCTTTGGAACTGTTTGGGTTGATTTTTGCCAGAGAGAATTTTCTTTCTCTGTCCCAGGCTCCTTTTGTTTTTGATACCTGTTTATTCCTTCTAAAAATGACCATTTTTGCATAGTGTGTGTCCTTTCCCTTCAGGGCTATTTACTCTGAGAGTCAATGATGTTGTGCTAATTTCAGGGTGTTTTGATGTTGGTGGAGGATGTTCTGGGAGGGGGGGGGGCCGTGGCTTGATGAGCTCCAAATGTTCAGGCGTCGCTGAAAGATCCTTATTGCTTCTGACAGGTGATGAGGCTTTTGCGGTTGAGGAGGTCGGAGAAGGCTTGGCTGACGGGGGCTGTCCTAGTTGACTGATTTCAAGGTGTGTGTGGGAGCATGTGGGAGTTGCCCCGGCCCAACCACAGTGTTTTAGAAAATAGTCTGTTAGGATGCTTTGATGTAGCCGACAACTCGGGGTCAACAGGTAGTGGCAGAGATCAGAGATGAAGGAGTCTGTTTTTTCTTTCAAATGAAGCAGCTGGCTTGGTTGTTTGTTCAGGTTTTGTCCATGTCACTGTGATGACAAGCATTTCTAATCCTGTTTTAATTTGAAACTTTCCCAATCTGCCATTCAATCTGTCAAAAGTCATAGGTTTGTTTCAGGGAGCCTGACCTTGATAGGTTAGTTTGGAAGCAGAATAGGTTACTTAAAAAAGAAATGACATCACAGTTACTTGTTACCATGTCATCATCACAATTTGTAACATAATCAAAGGCATTACCTCTTGTCAATGTATTCTAGTGATTTGTGTTCGATTATGTAACATCCTCAGTAAGGGCAGATAAGACAACAAACTAAACATGCCTCTTTCTGGATATTTTCTTCTGTGACACATTTTGTAAAGACAAAGTTTCTTGGGTATTGCAATTATACACATTCATGTTTTAAGTGGCACTGCAGACAATAGCCGCTTTGGTATTGAGTAGTATAGAGTACATAACATCATTAAGTTTCTACCAAACCCTGTTTGGGAGTGCATACCGATACGTTAATGTTAGCGGTTGAGTCAGAGGAAAAAGGTGTTGACTGTTTCAGAACTCGTTTTCTTAGAACCACTGGAAACGTGCTAAAGGTAAATGTTTTGCAAGTGTTTAAGCCTTTCGCTTAAAAACTCATTTTCATCCTGTGGGGCCCGCTGTGACGGATAGATGAAAGAAAAATGAAAAAAAAAAGGGCAATAGAGAGAGAGCTGTAATCGGGGTTAATTGGCTGATGTTATTTTGACCCGAGGCAGAAAAGAGATGTGAGCGTCGAGAGGAGAAAAGGGAAGAAAAGTGGGGAAGAGAAAGGTTTGAAGACAAAGAAAGGAAAGTCTGAGTCCAGTGGGGCTTGTTCAAGAAGAGAAGGTATTCAAATTGGTGAGGCAATGGGATGCCCGAGATGAGTCAGAGAAAGACAGAGTGAGTGAAAGAGAGAAAGCTGACAGGGTCAAACACACTTGTGCAATACATAATTCACACCTGTTGAACAGCAGCATGTTTTGCCCATAATTACAAGCATGAATCACTGCCCACCGTCTGGGTGTCAGGAGGATGACACAGACAGAGAGAGCACAGACAGGATGGGAGAGGATGATGGAGAGCAGAGACAACGAAGGAGGAGGATATGTGCCGCGCTGGAGTAAAAGGGCCGGGAAGTGTTGAGAGAGAGAGGGTTAGAGAGTGTGAAAGTCGACATGTCCAGACACAGAAAGCACGGGACAAAGAGAAGAGGACGTACATGACGTTCCTCAATGTTGAAAACCACCTTTCAGCTCCAATTTTCTCTGTTTGAAACCAGAGACAAGGGTACTAAGAGGTTTCCAGTGTTACAACCCCGTCTCTCTGTCTCTCTCACACAAACACACACTCAAAATCATTGTATACACTCACTGCCATGTGAATTTAATCCACATATATAATTACAGCTACAAACATTCTCACAAACACTCACACAGTAACATAAAACACCCACACAAACACTCTGAAACCTAAACAAGAAGTCCACAGCACATACAACATAAAGATACAAACACATTAATGTTTGTGATTGTAAAGAAAGCCACATGTCTTTGTTTTGGGGATAGGTCAGGAATGAACGTGTGTGTGTGTGTGTGTGTGTGTGTGTGTGTGTGTGTGTGTGTGTGTGTGTGTGTGTGTGTGTGTGTGTGTGTGTGTGTGTGTGTGTGTGTGTGTGTGTGTGTGTGTCTAAGGCTGGTGCATTGAATATAGGAGCCATTTGTCTGACTCTCTGAAGCTATTAAGTGAGGTTTTATTAGAAGCCAGAGTAAACCTCCAACAGCCAGAAACCTCTAAAATTAGATTGGAAACGGAAAAAGCTTTATTGGCAGTGTCAGATGACTCTGACCTGGTGATACATAAACAGACAAGGCCATCACCATAGAGACAAAGAAATAAACCAGAATATTGTAAAAAAAAAAATTCTATAAACAGTGTGACGGTGCGGCGACTGGAGCAAAGCGTGGAAACTGTTGCTGGAGGTGATTTTGTCTGTTGAGCTCTCAAATCATCAAATTCATTAAAAACCAAGCATCCAAGTTAAATAATCACAAAATGTCTGTGAAAATAATGGCTGGGGAGAAATTTCACCTCATTGCTATGACTACAAATACCTCTGCAGTGCGTGTTAATTATCGCTTGGACACCCATTACGTGAGTGCCATTAAAGAAACATCTCTGTCAGACAACCGTCTGAGTTTTAATCAGTCTTTTTTTTTATTTCTCCGCAGTCCATCAACACCAGCTCGTCTTGCTATTGGCTGCTGCCATGGCAACAGCCCTGGATCCTTCACACAACCTGGCCAGCGAGAGGAGTTCAATAGAAAGCACGTACGAGCTGACCAAATACCTTGAGTATCAGCTCAAGGAAATCAAAGACATATATGTGAGTATTATTATTTTGGGATACAATTCTGCAAAATTTCTTCTATGCAAATGTTTTTGATTTCATCAGTTTTTCATAAATTTAAATGTATATATTAACTTCACTTCAAAATAGATATGAACACTTGAAAAATGCTGACCTCTGAAGGAACTTTATCCCAATTATAAACACTACAGAGAATTATCACCTAAATCTGCAGCTCCCCCCAACTTTACAGTTTGATAGAGTTTCAGCTCATTGTTTAGCTGTCCACCCAGCAACTTTACTGTTGTGGTTCACTCTCACCGCTCTCATGCCGTCGTTTTCAGCCACACCAGGCAGCAGTGTTCAGTGAAAAAGCTTTAAAAACCCACTGTGCCCTGTGACCTGTCCAACAACAAACTGCAGACGGACAAAGTTAGACTAGCTGGTAAACACAGTGGAGCATTTAGCCACTAAAGGGACAGATATTCCCCTCAGGAGTTAGAAGAGACATTTAGGGAAATACATTTGTATGACTTGCAGAGATTCAGATGAGAAAATTACAAAATATGATGCAACTGCCAGAAGCTGATTATCATGGCTTAGCATAAACACTAGAAACAGCAGGAAACAGTTGTCCTGGCCCTGTCCAGCACCAATTAGCATTTGTTTATTTAATCCACACACAAACAGAAAAGTAAAAAGAGCTATTTCTGGTTTTAAATGGAGTAAAATAGTGTAACTATTTCTTGATGGTAATTCAATTCAATTTACTGTAAAAGTTTCCACCATGAGCATGTACACTATTGTTATTGATTAATTTGCCTATCTTAAAGGATTTAGTCTCACCTGTATCTTATTTTTGTAATTTTGGTCATTGTTCTTCTGTATACTCATAACATTGTACTCACATGTTAATTGCGGCAAATGTCTCAGAAATAAATATAAAAAAGTCTGACAAGCCAAGAAACATGAGCAATCAGTTCAGATCAGCCAACCTAATTCAGAAAAGAAAACAAAGTCAAACGGTAAAGTCATTGTTGCATCACACTTTAGAGGGTTGACTTTCCGGTTCAACTTTGTCCTACTGTACCTGTTATATTTGTACACACAAGGTTTTCCTGTGTATTGAGAGATTATTACAGATACGATAACTTTCAGTTTAACCTCCAAATAAACTGGCTAAACTGTTGGCTTATTTACAACCTGTCTGATCATGTTTCCTGACAAACTTCACTGCATAGTCATGATGGTACGTAAAGCAGGATGAATGATGGCCCAAACTGAGTAATAAACCACAATTATCATTTAAACCTTCTTATCTTTTCTTCTCATTTCTGTATATCTCCAGCTGACCTATCTCGGCCCTCCATTCAATGAGAAAGACTTCTCCCCTCCAAGGCCCAACAGCACAGCCCTGTCCCTGCCCAGTGCTGCCACCCGCCTGGAGCTGTGGCACGGCTTGGAGAACCAAGCTCGGCTCGCCCAAAACCAGAAGGCCTACTCTGTGCTGCTGGCAGCCGTCAGGGAGTTGGCCCGCTCCACCCTCTGCCCATCCCTCAAGACCTCCCTGCTGCACTTTTGCACAGGCCTAGATGGGCTGCTGGGCTCCATATCCGCACTGATGACCACCCTTGGATACGCACTTCCTCCTCCTCCTGCAAACCTGGGAGTTAACGCTGGAGAGCTGCAGTACCCTCAGAGGGGGGCTGGAGGCGACCGACCAGCTCCACTCATGAGCCAGAGTCTTTACAGGTCCAGAGCCGGGATGAGGACAGAGTCCGGTCAGCGTACCAACCAAAGAAGAAGTGGGACGAGGGTGATCGGAGGAGAGAGGGAGGATGGCGTCACCGTAGACCTGGTGGAAAAAAGGAGAGGGAAAGAGGGCAGGAGAGCGGAGATGACCACCACTGGAGGGAGGAGTGGCGGATCAAGGGAGAAGGGAAGAGGAGAAAGAGGGAGGAGAGGGAGGAGGGAAGAGCCTGAGAGCGGGAAATGGACCGCCAGCGAAGAGGAGAGAGTAGGGGAGGATGAAGATGAGGAGCTGGAGCGAGAGGGAGGGGTGGAGAGATGGGGGAGGAGGAGAAGGTTGTTGAGTATCAATGAGGATGGAGAGGAGATGGACAGGCTGCCTGAAACCAGGGTAGATGTGTCGTACCCGGGCACAAAAGGCTCCCTTCAACAACAGACCATCCAAACCAACACCAACAATCAGTACAGCTACAATCTGAACTCAATTCACCCAGACACACTCAGCAAAGAAGATGGATTTATTGTAGAGGAGGAGAAGCAAATAGACATGGAAGCTACCTCCTCTTCCTCTACATTCCATCATCAGCATCGGCCTCCTCGCTCCCTCCTCCCCCCCACCCTTCAACCTCCCCTGTCCACCCTCTCCCTCCTCTACCAGTTCGGAGCGGGTGAGGAGCACACCCTCCTCTCCCAGCCCGTCCCTTTGTCTTTACAAAGGGGCACCTCCCTCCTTTCGCCTCCTCTGACCCCGCTCCTCTCCTCCACCTCCTCCTCCTCTTCACTACTGTCGGTGCGGCCAACCATGAACGACTTTGCCAGGAAGGTGGAGGGATTTTGGATATTGAGAGAGCTGCAGAGTTGGCTGTGGCGATCGGCAAAGGACTTTAACCGCCTCAAGAAGAGACTCAGAGGCTGAGACGAGGCCAGGCACTGAGAAGCCAACACACACTAGTGCAGTATATCAGAAATCTGTAATTTGCACAAAATCTGAGTGGAAACAAATTGAGAGCTTTAACAGACGAACTCACATAAACACATTCATGCTTAACACATTCATTCATACTGTACTGGAATAAGTGAATGAAGGACTATTTGGCAGGTCACCAGAAGCGCTAATGGAATATAACACACACAAAGCCAACACATTACCAGCACTGTCACCCGTCTAACGTGCATAGCAGCTCGTTGAGCGAGACACACTGAGACTGGGCTGAGTTACTGGACTTCACAGCTCATAGATCAACAGAAATACCACTGTAGGTGGTTAGACACCACACACACACACACACACACACACACACACACACACACACGGGTGTAGAGTGTGACGAGTGTGACAGGCAGCGAGACAGACAGTGCAGCCATTGAGTGAGAACTGATTCAGTGACCCCAGATGTGTGAATCAGCAAACATTCATTTTCTCTAAAAGAAGAAGGAAACATTTCTGAATGGGAAAAAGACAAAAGGGAAGGAGGAAATGGCCAGAGGGATGAGGAGGCAAGAAAAGAAGAGGAAGATGGGAGGAGGCGTGAGTCACTGGGATGAGCTCGGGAAATAACGGGCAGAGGGGTATTGCTGAGTAATCAGAAGTTGGTTGTTCAGTTACAGTAACTCTACAACAGTGCTACACATACTGTCCAGACAGAGAGGTGGTCAAACGCACACACACACACACACACACACACACACACACAGATTTATTGTGGTATTAGGTGCCTTAACATACCATTTGATTCAGCGCTCATTCTTTTTACCACTTTTTAATGATTTCCTTCCATAGCAAGACATATTTAACACAGTCTTAAATCTTAACATAGAATAGAATCATTTTCTCTAAAAAAACCCACACTTGTGTACAGTATATAAAGAAACAGTTAAATATTTTGGGAAATGTGCTTATTTGCTTTATTGCTGAGTAAGATGAGAGCCCCCACTCTCACATTTGTACATTAAATATGAAAATGGAGTCAGCAGACAGTTAGCTTAGCCTAGCATAAAGACTGGAAACAAGGAGGGCGTGGAATGTGAGCCTGGCTCTGTCCAAAACAAAAGTCCAGTGCCAGACAAAAACCGAGGTGTAAAAACAACACGTTGGAGTTGTGGAAACTTGCTATCACTGTAAGGTTGTTAGGTACCTAAGAGAGATCTACGTTTTAAGCCTTCTGTCTGCAGAGCATGTGCACAAGTTATACGCTGAATGCGTTGATTGTCAACGGCAAGAAAAGGATGCTGGCCTCACAAGAACCATGGCTCTGCTGCTGTTCCACTCCTTACCCACAGTGTTGCTCACTTGACTGGGTGTTTGGCCAGGTCTATCCTCTCTTCGTGTCGCCTGTGCACTTATCTCTGTACTGGCTCTAGTTTTCATGTTTAACAGACATTTGAAAGTGCTAGTGGTCTTCTCATCTTATTCTCAGAAATAAAGCAAATAAGCACATGTCCCAAAATGTTGAACTATTCCTTTAAGTAACTTCTCACACTTTAGACACTTTGAGGAGAATTTTTCGTGCCTTTTAAGACTCTTTTCCCTTTTCTTTTTCTAATAAATCTATTGTTGTATCTTGGCAATGTGCCTTGGATGATATCACTAAAGGTTATGATCGTGTCATATCTCTATAATATTTATTGAAAAAGATGTTTATTTATTTTTCTCCAGTGTGAAAATATTTGATTGTAACTCAAGAGAGAATAAATACTAGCTTTTGTACAGAGTGTGGTGTTATTGGTCATTTGGGATCCCACTGGGAGGAGAGACAAAAAAGAAATGCATATGGGATTTTTGTTTGCAATGGTTTTAGTTTTATAGGGATGGTTTCGGGTGATTGGCACAAGGGGAGAGGAGTTTGGGGTCGGGGCGTTTTCTGGAAAACAAAGGCCGGTTCACATTCATAACAAAAAAACAGAGAGAGAGAGGCGGGGTATGAGAGAGTTTTTATTTGTCTGTCCTGGTGAAAATTTACGATCTCTCGTTTTCCTTTCATCTCCCTCTTCCCACCTCCCACTGCATCGTCCCTCCTCCCACTTTGCGTTCTTCTCTCATCACACTATCTCACGAAGCTCCTCTTCCCCCAGAAACATCCCTCTGACCTGTGACAATGAGGGATTTACATGAGCACAAACAGGCACAGGTACAAACACACCCTTCATAATCCCACCAACTCCCCCGGCTCTCTTGTTGTGTCTGTAGTTTCGATGACGCCGTTCTCCCTTTTTCTGTCACCGCATCTGCCTCTTATCGCCTTTGCACGTCCCTTGTCTTCTACACCTACTCTTTTATCGCTTCCTCACCTGTTATCGCTTCCTTTCTTTCTTTCTTGTTTGGCTTTATTGCTTTTGACTTCACTTTTTTTCCCCCACATGCTCTGCAGCTCTCTGGCTCCCTACCCGACACCCCCGGGCCAGATATTAAAGGATCAATGAGAATCTCCCTTCCATCACCTCCAAGGTACACACCTGCACTCAACCGCATACATCCTCCCTAACACAAATGTGGACCGTGTGCTGACAAACAAGTGCACACATGGACCTTAGAAAGCAGCATTAGCAGAGCAGGAAGTGACCTATATGGGAGGTCGACCGTGTCAACGCTGACACACCATCACGCACACTCATCTCATGACTCTTGCTAAGTGGGGGAAAGGGTTAACGCTGACAGAGACATTACACATGTGTATACACACACACACACACACGAGACGCTGTGTGTTTTTTACATTTAGTATGCAATGACTGAGGGGCCGCCAGTAGTCAACAAAGGCAGCTTTGTATGGTCTGTGTGTGTGTGTGTGCGCGTGTGTTTATCTGTGTATGTGTATTGTTTGGGCTTGCAAACACAGCACGTGTGTGAATCATTATCTCTGTGTGTCAGAACTTTGTTGGAATGAGGCTTGTCATGCATAGCTATCTAACAGCCATCGCTCACCGTTGTCTTTCTCTTTCTGTCTGTCTCTCTCTGTCAGTGAAGCAGAGACAAATTGCCGTTACTAATACGTAACAGGATAGCTGAGCCCTGTTTGTATGACTCAGCTGGTGACTCCTTCGATAGGAACAGATACTGTGAGTGACAAGGCATCGACATCATTGGCTCTGCTGCTCAGAAGGGCCTGTCTGTCTGATTGGCAGGCTGTGATTTAAGACTTTTGACCTACAGAGGAGTTGATGTGCGGGCCGTCTTGTGTAAGAACTTGTATTTCTCTTGGAGAGTGCCTCTTCTGTTCTTTAATCTGGCTCCTTTGCTTTGTACTTCACCTCCTTTTATTCTTAAAGTCAATTTCTTCATGTCCCCCTGTGGAGATCAAGTGCTATAGTGCCTCATTTTCTCAATATGATAGTACTGTAGGCTACTGGCATCAACTAAAATACTGAATAAACATTTTTGAATTTTTGAGAGTAGAGAACCGATTTAGCATTGTTCTCCTATGACAATATTGGACTCACAATGGACATATTTAGAAAAGAATCCAAATCAACGCAGTGGAAGATATGGTCTTATTTACTACACGCATTCTTCTTCCACTTACATTATCCACTCGACTGCTGACATTTCATACAGAGATTCGGGACGTCATTTGCCGCAATTTATGAGGCTTCATGAAGCTTTCTCTGGGGCCACACAGGGCTTTATACAACTACATATGCAGTAGTACTCCCCAAGACCTGTAAACAGACTTTAATGTGTAATTAATGGTGGAGTCCCCCTTAATGATTATGTATTCTTTCTAAGAATAGCATGGTAATAGGGAAAGTCAAACAGATAAGTCTGAATTGCTCACTGCATAAAAAATATTATTGGAAACGTAAATGCAAACGTAAAGACACTAAAACGTAAATGCAAGAGCCTTTGTGTATGACAATATGAAGTCCTTTTATTTTGGTAAGAAACATCTAATCATAAGCTAATTCTTTTGCATACACAGCTAACATTTAGCTGAAGCTTAACCCTTTGTAGACAGCTGTGGTGCAGCATATCCCCCCCACCACCCCCGTTACATCAATGAAGCATTTTGAATTTGTTACAGTTCTGGTTTGTGCTGCTATGTGTCCTCTTCTTCATAATGGTAGCTAAGTATATCACAGCATTTATAGTGATCCTCCACACCAAAACGATAGGTAAAAGTATGGTTTCTGAGAAACACCGTTGAAATGATTAAGACTGATGACTGTAATGTAAACCTATATTACCATTTAAACTTGTTTTTATGTTGAGGAATATTGAAGTTATCATTAAAAAAACTATTCAATGGGAAGAAATACTTCCAGAATCTCCCACTACATAACTTCCTAAGCGTTGCACAGCGGAAGAATATTTGTTTATTTCACTATAAAATATGTTGCTGAAAGCACTTTTCTTGCTCAGATCCAGAGTAAAACACCTGTTCAAGTATGTCTTATTGACTCAGTGCTCACATCAGAAAGAGGATAAAACATTATTTTATGTGGTTACATTGTTAAAAAAAATCTGAATATATCAGAAGGGTTAGGAAAACACCATGGTGTTGCCTAGTTTGAATGTAGTAAAATACACCAGCGTACGCGTTCTTCTCCAAAACACTGAGGTAATAATACATCAGTTAATACATACAAATGAAGACTTAAAGTTCATCTTTAATGCTTTCTTCCCAGAAAGAAACATGATTATTGTATGATGTAGCTGACCAATCTCCCGAAAACCCGTGTATGCCTTTAAGATACACAGATGCACTCCTCCTCTTCCTCCCTGTCTGTGTTTCTCTCTCTTCTATGCTCTTTTTTTGTCACAATCTTTTTCCCACATGTCACTCTGCCGTCTTTTACCGAGTGCATCCATGTGCCACCCCCTCTAACTGCATTAGTAGCCATTTTTGTGTCATTTTGTGTCAATTTTGCTTCACTTTCACCCCACGTGTCCCCTTTCTCTGCTACAATCAAACCCTTTCACGCTTTCCTCAAATTCCCTCGGCCACCCCCGCGTTCTCTCCCTCTTTTTCCATCTGTCTATCTCCTCCACTCTTCTTCTCTCTGTCTCCTCGTCCCTCGCCCTCCCTCTCTGTTCGGCTCACCTGCAGCACATAAAAATTCCTCTTTTCTTTCTCCAGAGGATTGTTCAGTCACTTAGGGATTTACTGCATTCCTCTATGTTTTCTCTCCCTCTTTCTCTCCATTTTGGCAGCACTACACAGCATTTGATTCAGCCTATCTTCTCCTTTGTCTTTTTAACACATTTATATCCCTCTTTAAGCCCTTTTGTGTTTTCTTTCTCCATCCCTCCCTGTCACTACAATAACACGTACTAATCCTATACCTGTCGTTTCCATGACCTCACCTTAATTTTTTTCTTTTGCTCTATATTACCCACTATACCTGCCCCACCTGGCCTCTCCCTCCTGCTGGGTTTCTGCCATGAGCTGGAACATCCTGCCTCCACTTACTTAGCTGGAGGGCTCAGGGTTGGGCTGCGGCTTCTCACTGCCGTTTTCAGATTGGTGGAGGTGGAGGTGCGCTCCTGGGCCTGGGGCCTGGGATGAGGTTGATTTATGAGTTAATCAATTGGTCGTCCGTGTGAGTGAGCAAACCGCAAGGTGTGTGAGCTCTTTCATGTCACTGTCTGTGCTTGTTGACTTAGTTCCCTTAGGAAAACACCGGGAGCTGTCATTCCCCGTGTGCTCAGCTCTCCGACATGTTTTCAAAAGCAATTAGGGAGAAATGGGGCTGGGTGTTTGTTCATCTGATGGTTGAATGGCTTATATGTGTGGATGCTCATGTATGGTTGTGTGGGTGTTAAAATCTAACACAAGTCTCACCTGATTACAAAAAGCAGTAACATTGCCTATGCACATAAGGTAGACTTTGGCCTTCAAATCAAACTCACAGAAACAATCTTATTTGCTGTGTCAACTTATTAGCTTCTTATGAGTAAAGTGACAGCAAACAATTGTCCAACATGACTTACACACTCTCAGCAGACTCAGATCAACACTGTAGTCACCTTTATCACTACACAGTATTCACTTCAGGGTTAAAACACTTTAGAAAAATACCTTTAGTGCTTCCCGTTGGCTCACCTGGAGCATGTGCCAGATGTCAGGGATGGGTTTGGGTCCGGCTTGGGCCCTTTGCTGCATGTCATCATCTCTCCCCCCTGCCAGGTGTCCTGAAGTTATATTAACAGATGAAGGGGAGATGAGGAAGGCCACAATGATTTAAAGAATGTCCCAAAGAAGCAAAGGTTATCACAAGGACGCAGAGTGAGATGTCCTGGTGGAGGCAAGGAATGCCTTCACATATTACCGCTGCTAAATCTGTTGTTAAGGCATCATTGGCTTTAACTTGTCCAGCACATTATATTCATCAGAGTACTTTGGAGTGTACTGTAATCTCACACTTACACCCACTCAAGTCAGGAAAAGGAGCTGTGATTTAAATCATCAGTGTTTTAAATAGGGATGCACCGAATGTTTGGCCACCGAAATTAATCAGCTGAAAATAGCAAAAAAAAAAAGCACCTTTGGTGTTCGGCCTAATAAGGCCGAAAAAATTTTACCGAACAATTACGTTGACATGTCAGCAGTATGGAGGCATTTTAAAGTGCCAGAGAAAGACACAAAAATTGCTGTTTGCAAAGACACTGTTCTGCTCAATTATGTCGTAGCACATCCACTCCATCTGTGGCTGACTTCTTAGAAAAGGCAACGGTCTGACGCGCTTTGAGTGTTTCTGTCACTTGTTTCTGAGAAGGAAAGACACACCTAAATTCGGAGTGCACACGTATTCAAGCCTTTATGACAAATCCACTGAAACGGACCAGTGCGAGCTGACAGGCAGCTTAGCGACTTTATCCTGTCATTGCCTCTCTTTACAAAGACAAGAGTTGCAGCACGAGAGTCCTATATGAAGAGAAGCTATTAAGTCTTCATGTTGAGCGATATGAGAACCACTTACACTATTATTTATCAAATTGGGTCAGATTTGATGAATTTAGAGATAGGATACACATGTGGCAATGTCTGGTTTTCAACATAAGGTGTCCCTACAAGATGGAAATAAGATTAATTGGATTATATTCACAGAACAACATATTGCATGTGTACATTAAAAGTAAATGGACACTTGTAATTTACTTTACCGGATCCTCCTGGACCTCAGACCCACCCAGCAAAGTCTCCCCAAATCCTGTGGGAAACACTGAGGAAAAATCACATTTTGACTATTCAATGTATGCAATGGTAAAAGGATAAATAAATGTAAAAAATGTGACTGTACTTGTTCAGTATTCAGTATTCGGCAGATGTATTCATTATATTGGGTTTTGGCTTCTGCCAAGAATTTTAATTTCAGTGCATCCCTAGTTTTAAAGTTTGTTTGTTGTCACTTAGGTCCTGGTAAGGCCATTTTCATCAAGAAGAGTAGCATAAGCATTAAGCACGAAACAGATGCACCATTGCTGCGCTTCCCTGAGGTTTAATATAGCTTGCACACTGATATAGAATAGTGGTTAAAATGTGTCCTACAACGTGATTTGAACGGACACCTGGCAGCCAATCTGAAACAAATATTTTAACAAGGTAATGGCACAGTATTATGGTCTTTAACAACTGTTGTTTGCAGATAACAGTCAGGATGTTTTTTTCCTCTGTCTCTTTCTTCTTGATTTCTTGTCTGTCTTGTCAGGGTTTAATGTAGGTTCGTATGTGGTGAGGGAATGATGAAAAGAGAAAACAAGCTAGAGCTACTTTTAAGCAGAGAGAAAGAGTGAGAGAAAGCAGAGCCAGATGACAGACACATGACAGAGGAGATGTTTGATGGCATCTAATAAGTCTGACAAGCATCCCGGCAAAAGCACAGAAGCACAAATTCAAACCAGAAAGGGAAGCAGTGGGGGCAGGTGGGAGGGATAACGAAACAGAGCGAGGTAAACACACACATACAACACAGGATATATCTCAGCACCTTGGTTCCCAGAGCCAAGCTATCCTAGGGTGATTCCAGCAGCTATAGCCAGGAACATCTCTCAGCTCATTTTATGACAATCAGATACCTCCCCATCCCTCGTAAAACTTTTATTTATGATGAATGGCTGCAGTGGTGTGTGAGCAAAAATATTTTTTTCTCTCTTTTCTTTTCCCCGAGGCCATGGGTGGGAGTCAATGAGGCGTTTTACGTGTTGCTGTGTCGCGGTCTACATTACATGTTTGACGTGTCACGGTTTGTTAGAGACTAAAACGCCTGTTTTGGACCAGCTGTCCACCCACACTAGGAGGACTTGCAGTGCTCTCTCTTGCTCTTTCTCTCTCTCTCTTACACACACACACACACACCTCCATCCCACTCTGCGACCTGAAAATGGGAGAATGGTGTGAAAGGTAAATAGAAAGCTTTTAAACTGTCTGCGAGACACACAAAGACAGGAGGTTATGGAAGAACTACAGACTCCCTTACACACACACACACACACACACACACACACACAGTCGCACACTTGTTTTTGTCACTCAGGAGGAGACCTTACAGTGACTAACATTCATTCCCGGTAGACCTTCCCTGATCTTAACCCTAACTACATGGTCTAGTGATATTCTATAAGACAAACAATAAATGTAACCTTCTAATAATCATTGCCTGTGTAGACAAAGCCTGATATATCAAGATCAAGATACATTTTTGATAAAATTGGAAATTTGTCTTGGGCAACAGTGCCACGCAAGGCTTAGTGCTCTGTTGTAGACCTCTACTGTTGTCCAAAAACCTAAAAAACCCATCAGTGAGCCACGCTGTTGTACTAGTTCCATCTTTATGATGAACTCACATGCACCATCCTGCTGCTAGAGTGCCAAATCTGCCTTACTCTATGGCTGAAAATAGTCCCCAACACATACACTATTTACTCCTGTTTGAGTAAAATGTGTTTAAATCAACAGTGCCAACCTTTTTAATTTAATCCATTTTAATGAATCCAAATGTATATTTCTCACCCTTTTTGAAAGATTTCTGTTTATAGGAACCAACAGGTTTGGGGCTGGAGGAGTCAGAAAAGAGATTAATCAGACTGATTCATTGTTGATTTTGGTCTTTCACACACTTGTTCACAGCTTCCTCTTTATTGCTTTCCTCAAGTCTCACGAACACTGAACCATTTTCTTTTTCTTTTCCACAGTGCGCCATTTCTAAAGCGTAAGAAAGGCAGAACCAAACATTTTCTCGGTCCAGGCATGGAAAGTACACAGGGCATATCTTTTTACGGTCCTCTTAAAAAAACCCACAGTAATATGAAGCTATTTCTTCATTCCGTCACGCTGTCTGAGTTTTCTTTTCTTTAATTCCTTTTTGGTCTTTCACTGTTTGAGCACATTAAGACAAGACTGGACCAAAACAAACTGATGAAAGGCATGCCTTTGTCTGTCTGGAAGGACAGACCTGGATAAGCAAGTAAGAAAAGTTTCAAGAAAGAGGGAGAGTCTGGATTCTGCTTTTTTCTCTTTCTGACCAGACAGACGAATGAGTCTGAGCGGTTTGGATTCACATCCTATTTATGACAGCAGTTTGATGTTTGACAGAGATGTGCTGAACTCTTCATCTCAAACCTGCTGAACCACACCACTGCAGATATCCAGAGGAGAGATTCCCACAGTGTGTTACAAGTCTCTGTTGTGTTTCTCTGAGTGCTGGCAGTTTGAATTCAGAACATTTTAACATGTAAAAAAAAAAGAATTATCTCACAGCTGCCATGCAAGTATTTACTGCTAGAAGCAAGAATATTCAAAGGGATCCAGAACAAGTTGTTTTGAATAAGTTTGTGCTTTCATGTCCTGTTTGCTTGGTAAATGGAACACAGATCAGATGCGCTGGTCAGTTTCGCCCTGGGTTCCTTGGTTCTGTGTGACAGTCAAAGTTAATCCCTCTGCAAAGAGCTCAGTGGGAGCTGAAATAACGAGTGACTAGAATTAGATTTTGCGCAACGTGCCCTGGCTTGATTGACACATTCTACAATCAAATCAAAGTGCCGACAGCTGGGACTGATTTCCCACAACTGCTGTGGTTTAGGGACAGAGAACCGAACGAATGGGAAAACAAAATACAGAGAAACACAGTAAAACAGAGACAAAGCTTGAAATAAGAGTAAAGAATAGAACTTCTTTTTCCTTGACGTGACATGAGATTATTATTTGGAGCTTGGGTGCTATTTGTTTTCTATTAGACTGACTGTTGTCACTTTTGACTGGGAAGGGTGACTGAAAAGTAGGAAATTGAACTGTACCACAGAGATACTCAGATACAGTTGTTTCACAGCACCAGCTAAAGTTAGCCAAGCAGGATGTAGGATCATTTTCATTATTTTCTCAAGAGTTTAACATAAATGTGTAACAAGTTGTGTTCACAGTTTCAGAAGCACAAGCAGAACCAGAAGCATGGAGTACTAAAAGGCAGATTTTTTTTTTAAAAGTCTACTTGTGGGCTGCATAACAAGCTGTTAACACAATATTAATATATTCTCACCATATAACGTATATTTGGCAAACATGTTAGCAAACAGTTTCCTTACACAACCAGCTGTATTTCTGGTCCTGATTAATGTAAGTTCCATATACACTCTCTTTTTTCTCTTTTTTTGGTCTCCACCAACTCATGAGGGAAAAATCTGTCTCTGTTCATCTGCTTAATACTTCACTTTTCACCAGCTAGTCGCTAACTGCGTGTCTGCTTTTTGGTGGTGGGCAGGTAGCGTACTGTCTGTTCATCAGGGCCTTTTTACTAAACACAGCTTCTGTTGTGGCCGAACATGAAAACTGTGAGAGTGAGACACCATATTTTCACAAAAACCACCATGAAGAGAAACATGTCAAAAAGGTGAGAGAGGATTTGTTAGAGCTGAGGGGAATGCAGAATTTTATGATAATTGTCTGTAGTTCACAGTCACACTAGTGACCCATTTTACATCACACAGTCATCTGACCCATTGTTAATAAAAAAAATATTGATTTGATGGCTTTAAGGGTTCATTTTGGTTGAAAAAAATCATGCCGTCCAACCGTGTCTAAAGCCATGAGTGTTGATGCCTGTTTCAATGGCCACTCTCTGAGGCAGGACATAAAGGCTGCCTCCATGTGGTTTCATCACACGGCCTCCTTGATCCTGCTACAAGAGTTTTGCATATTTTGTGTGTCTTTGTAGTCTAGATGTGGTGATTTCGTACAAATGGCAATCACAGCAAACACTTTCGGACTCTCTCTTCTCAAACGCCTTCATTTTGCTGTACTCAGTACACATGAGAAGTGATGTTGTATATGACATGCTAACATTTCTGAATACTTGTTTGTACTGGAAGAGGGATCCCTCCTCCCTTGCTCTTCTTGAGGCTTCTTCATTCTTTTCATATCTGTCTAACAATACATGATGTCCTGTGCTGATATTGTAAAGTCCTTTGAGGCAAATTTTTAATTTGATTTTGTGCTATGTAAAACTGATTTTACTTGACTTGTGAAGTAGTTGTAAGCAAAAAAAGACAGCCTGACAAGCACTTTCTTGATATCTCACCCTGACACATGATTCCAATAAGGGTCAAAGTTTAAAGTTGACTCTATCACTGTTGATTTGACCACGGCGATGAGGTGCGGGCTCCTTGAATCCTGAATTTGCTGTGCCCTCTCAAGGCTCCTTCGAAGTAACAACTTAACAACAAAGAAACTAAAGTTTTGTATTTTTTAATGTTTACCCTCTGCTTCAAATTTTTCGGGAATCCGACTGCGGCTGTTCAGACAGTAAATAGAGAAACGTGATGAGTGCAAAGAATGGTGAGAAGGGGATTCGGGGTTAAACGCAAAATCAGAACCTGAAAAACATCTACCATGAGCATGTATTTTCCTAACCTGCATGGGACCCATCTTTGCTTCTCTCTCTCTAAAGCTCTTGGTGGAGTTTCATTAAAGTATGCTTTTAAGTTAATGCAAGATCTTATCACGCATCTCTACTCAGCTCAGCTCCTCTCTCTGCCTCTTTTGCTTCATTTGTTATCACTTCTAATCTTCTTCTTCCTTCCAGTGTTTCCCACTGCCTCGCTCAATCCAACCCTCACCCCCACCACACACACCTTTTCTCTCTCCCTCCGTTGTTGTCTGTCTGATTTACTCAGTCTGCTTCAAGGCACTCATTATCTACTTGAACTTATGGAGCTCCTTAAAAGGCAGAAATAGAAGAAGGGCGGGCAGAGAGGGGTAATACTTGAGGCCTGAGATACTAAGACCTCCACTACTCTCTCCTGCTCCTTCATTCCGTCTTTTGTTTTGCCTTTCACTCCCATCCCTCCGTCCACAGTTTGTGTTACACCGGTAGCCCTGTCTCTTTCTCCGCTCGCCTTGTTCATGTTTTCTTCCCCTGGCTCATCCATCATGTGCTGTCGCCGGCGGTATAATTATCATATTTATGCGAATATGCTTGTCCTGTCCTAGTGCTGCCTTGGTTTTATGCACACTCAGGGTTTCTTTGATTCCATGCCGTTGACTTAAAAAGCTTCATGTCATAATTCAAGACAGAGACATATGATTGGCCCACAGGCCCAACAGCACAGCGGGACCTCTTTGATTTTACACCCCTCTCAGTGGTGGCTGTCATTTTCAGACAGCAGGAGATCCTGTGGAAAAAAATACAAGATGAATGTGCTAATTACTTTTAGGCACCTACTCGCCTCACAGGGTACAAATGCGCCATAAGCAATTTAGAGGATACATTTTATTATTGGTCTTTCTGTACTGTGCAAACATACAGTTTTAATTTGAGGAGCCACAGTGGGAGTCTAACCCCTAACCACAGCACGGCTGGGGCCATGCTCTGCCCATTGAGCTTCAGAGCAGGAGCGTGCAGAGAAACAGCGGGGAGGGTAATCACGGCCTACACTCAATGCCCTGAAGGTCCAAATGCCCCTTGAAAGTATAACTCAGGCCACGTTCAACCTGGACTCTATTTTCACATCTTCTTTCAATTCTGAAGTCTTATTCGGTTATAATAAATCTCTGTACATTTTTCTTGCCAGCATGCCTGGCTCCTCATGCCAAAAAACAACCTCAAAAGCTCCCAGGGCCTGCTCGGTTTAAAGTTGGTCTATTTTCTTCACTTTTTGTAAAAGGAAATATAAACTATAATGCAGCTATCTTGAACATTTTTCAGTTTTTCAAAAGAGGATAAAACCGTTTTTGGACAAAACTTCAAGCTGGGATTTCTCTTTGCAGTAGCAGACTGACATCTTATGGAGAGCATTCCCTGGAGATGTGTTGTCCACCTCCTTGATGCACTTTTGACTGGTGCATGTTACAGCCCTGTACAGCCTGTATAAGATGTTTTTCCCCCACTTTTCCACATAGCATTGGTTATGTACCATTAGTGATTTAAGATGTCTGCCCATTTACATCAATCAAGATTTGTTCAAGTTTGTATTTCACTCAGAAAGTGGAAACCACCAAGCGAAGCTTACAAGTTTGTATTTGTCCGTTGTCCGTCTGGTCAAACCAGATTCAGAGTGTGATTCAGAAATTCTAATCTTTTCCAACTTACCTGCTCGTAATTACGGTCTCAATGTTATGACATGAACGTGGCAACAAAGTCGTCCACACCAGCTGGTTAATTGTCTGTATGGCTGCTGGAGATGAAGTGATATGTTGAATTATGGTGCACACAACACAGTGACTTCCCAACTTTGTCAAAGATATTTCTATTGCTACTAAGACATTTTTACTTAGGCTGATGAAATTAAGTTAATTTTAATTTCAATTGGAATTCAACATTTTCAAGTTATCTCTTCCAGTTTTGTTACATTGACCATTGTTGATTCAATAAATTAAACTATTTGCAGGTGTCCATTATTATGTTTAAAACAGATACTGTTCAGGCTTCTATGGAGGTTGATTTTTTGGTAAATCCATTTATCTTACAGGATTGACAGGCCGCACCCACATAAGGAAGATCTATGAAGCGCTGCAGCAAAGCAACTGATATTTGGCAGAGTCGGCGTAATGAAGAATAATGGGAAAATACTTTGTAGAAAAGCATCCAAGTCACTAGAGGGAATAAGAGGCTGGAACCAAGATGTGTCAAAAAGATGTATTCATGCTTTGTTTTTTGTGCTTTGAGCACTGGATTACATTAAGGAGAAAGCTCCTGCTTCAAATCTTTCCAGGGGATAAATAACCCCACTGGAAACTGTTTCGTTTCAGCCCACAGTTCTGTTGCCTAAATGATTGGCCAGTAGTTTCAGAGGTTAAATAGATTTATCTTGTAAAGAGTAGCATCATGCAGTTTTTATAGGCCTCTGTTGCCCTCCTGTGGCGAGCAGTGAGCGTTACTATGAGAAGTGCATGACATGTCTCGGGAGCTGTGAGTGTGTTTGACCACCTGTGTGTAGTTTTGAGCTGAGAAGAATGATGTGTTTTGGTCTTCTGCTAATGGAATCATGGGATTAGATATGTTTTATGTTTCAGGTACCGTGAGACTTGCCCGCTCCCCTGCCAACCCACCAACCGTCCCCACATTAATGAAAATTAAGACCACATTGAGTTTGAGTGTGTGAGTGTGTGTTTGTGTGTGTGCATTCACTGATTGCTGTCTGGATCTTATTTAAGTAGAAACAGATTGAAGAATGATAATTAGGTCTAATAAGATGGAATTTCCCTAACTATGTCAAACAGCAGCCGCATCACAGGGCTGTTTTTAAAAGGGGCTTCAGGTCAATTGGAACCACACACACACAAACACAGGCGTAAAATGTAATATGATGCCTATAATAATTTCTGCTATTATCCTCATAGTAATTTTTTTTTGTTTGCTTATGTAACACATTTCATACTTACATGAAAGATCAATACCAGTCTCATGTGTGTCTGTCAAATATGAAGCTACAGCTAGCAGCCAGTTAACAGCATAAAGAATAGAAACAAGGGGAAACAACTAGTGTGGCTGTGTTCAGTATTAACAATCCACCTATCAGCACATTAGGAAGTTACCTGGCCAACAAATAGTCCAGCACATAACTCCCTGTAAAACCTTAGCATTTTTCCCACTTTTGTTTTACAGGTTAAACAAACAAGATGCAACATATTAATTAGTAGAGTTTTTTGGCGCTAGTAGGTGGATTTTGTAACCTTCAAAGACAGACAGGCTAGTTGTTTCCAGTCTTCATGCTAAATTAAGTTAATGCTGTGGGAAATATTCATCTCTGATAGAAAGTTAGATGAGAAGATCAATACCTCTGTCATGTCTGTATGGTAAATATGAAGATACAGGCAGCCGCTGGTTAGTTTAGCTAAGCCCTGGAAGCATGGGGAAATAGCTCCTGGCTCTCTTTCCAGCACCTCAAGATTGCTAGTGTTATGTTTAATTTCTTTAATCTGTAAAAAAGTGACTATTAAAATGACTATTCTCTGTTGTGGGTGGAGTGATGGGCCAGACTATTTCTTGGCTGTGTCCAGTTGTCAGTCTCAGGATAACTTCCTTGTTTTCAGTTTTTATGCAAAGCTAGAGCTTTATATTTAACAGAAAAATATTTGATTGGTGATTAAGCCTATATCCCTAAATGTCTATTCTTTTAAATGTTAACTTCACCCCATTTTCTCTCATTAAGATTGGTCAGATGGTTAATGCATATTAACTCTTTCACAAAAGTGGCAGCTAGCCTGTCTTATTTGGATACCTTACTGTTACACATGTAAGAAACCTTGGCCTTCACCGTGAGAAAAGCCATCGGCACACAGGTTTGCAAACCAAGTCATGTCACGATCAAATGCAATCTCTCTACTTCTCCAGGGGGATGTTGACGCCTGTCAGTCTGGAAAATCTTCCAAAGTCATTCCAAAAGCTCCAGGACTCCACTGAATCCCAGCCAACCACATACCGTACAAGTGGAGAAACTCTGGGACAGTTGTGAATCTTCCAAGAAATCCTGCCAAAATCTCTCCAAGAGCAAAGTATAAAAATCATACAGCATTTCAACATCCAGGAGTCTACAGGCTTCGGTCAGTGTTCAAGAGTCCAGTATCAAAAAGAAGCTGGAGAAAAATTAGATTCATGGCAGGTTGCCAAGACAGAAACCACTGCTCACTAGGAAGAAAAATGAATTCTTGTCTAAAGTTTGCCAAAAAGCACCTCGGTGATCCTTAACAGTGAAGACTTTTTGGCAAACACACAGCAGGCTTCAGAATAAAATCCCTGCTGTTTATGACAGAAAACTACTGGTGCATTCATATTTAGATGTATAGTCATAGTCAAACATTGTATGTAGCGTTATTGTTGTTCCTGCATTGTCAGTGCATCTGGATTCTTCAGGCTTTGATTAAACTCCTCTGTCCATAAAGCTAATCAGAAAGTCTGCAAATTACCTTATCAAAGCCAGAAGTCTTGGAATGGATCCAGATACTTGATTAGCTCAGTTATTTTGTTCCTTGTTATCAGGACTGGTGTTTTTCATTGAAGCAATTAGAAAAGCAGAAGTATCTGCAAACAGTTATAGAAAACCACCACAGCTCCTGACGTAATAGGCTTTTTTTTCACAACAAACATTTTGACAGGTGTTACTAATAAAATTAATGATGGCGCCGTTCTATTCAAGTGTCCCAGTGAGCCGCATATACAATACGCCTTTTTTTACAGCAGACATTTTGACATCTAATAGCAGGAAAATGCTACATTCATGTTATATTGGAATTAAGATTTTTTAACTTTAGCTTTCAACTACGACTGAGAAACTAATATGAAGTGCCAGAAAACCATTGTTTAATGTGATTAAACCCAAGTGTAATTGCCGTTATAATCTTTCCTATCTCTACCATCCATCCCATATGACGTTAACAAAAGCACAGGTGTAATTGATAACATGAAAAACAACTGCACTCAATTAAAGGTGGGGTAAGCGATTCTAATCCAATACAGGTCTTTTTGTCAAATTCATTGAAAATCTCATCACGGCCCACTAGCTGTCCATTCTGTGTGTGCAGAAAAGAATTTGGGTATTTGTACTGGTCCCTGGCTCTGTAAATGGGAAACAAACAAAGTGGCTCGGACCGCTCCCCACAACACTATTCCAGCCATGGTGTGCCAGGTGATGAGTTATTTTCTGTCCAAAAAAATGTGACTTCCAGTAGTCAGTTGTTGCAGAGGAGGACAAAGCAAAAGGCTGCAGCAGTGGTAACATTTTATCAAGCACAGATTTCTCCATACATCCATTCCAGAGGCTACCAGAGGAGTGTAATAACAAGTTGAAGCAACACACAAGTCTTTCCTGTTGAGAGACGATTCTGGTCACCAAATCAGCAGATGAAAAAAGAAGACACTTAAAGGTGGTTGAAATGTAGGGCATTGATTATGATGTGTGGAAGTGATTGTTTTGGCTTAGATATCACCTTTTCACAGCCTTTTCACTGTCAGGGTTTCAATAGTAAATTTTCCTACACATTGAGGAAGTGACAGAAGCCCATTCAGACTTAACTCACTGTAAAACTTTATGCAAATTTACGAATTTGACTTACCAAATGTTGATTTTTTTTAAACTTTGTTAAAATTTACGTTGCATCCTGGGGCTCTGAGACCGACAAAGGCCAGTTTGACAACAGGCCAAGCACATGGTGATTTTTCAGCAGTAGGGCTGTAATGATTTATCGATCAAATCGATTAATAAAATGCTTTGACACAAATTCTTTGCATCATGCTTCGTTTAATCCATATTACCATACAGCACAATGTTTCGCAGGGACATTTATTACTGTTGCACATTGTGCTTACGCTGTGAACACGACTTAATTATGATGGCACTGTTTGTAAAGAGGAGGAAGAGAGAGAAAATAGCAAGGGACAAAGGAGAAAGTGTCCAAATATGGGATTATTTCAAGCTAAAGAAAATAACAACTCTGTAATGTTACCGTCTGTCCACCATAAAACAAATCTTATGTCGCCTCGGCAACAGCACGACAGCACCTGATCAGAAAGCACCCGGTGTTCTGCCGACCACAGACAAGGTAACAGTAACAGCAACTTTAGCATTTAACTGAAATCATGATTGATTGTTGAGTTGAAGGCTAGCCAAAGTAAGCTGCAGAACTCAGCTGAAAATGTGCACACGTGCGTTTGTTCTACTTTTTGTCCCATGAGTTGTATCCTAACAGTCAGGAGTTAACTGGGTGTCGGGGAGCTGCACTTTTTAACTCCCCTCCAGCTCTCTATGTAGCTCAGACATTTCCTGCTACCTGTGTGTGCTAATCCATCCTTCACCCAGATTCGTTGTCTTTATAATTGCCATCTTTATAATGACAAAAAACTTCTGTTTCGTGTGCAGGATCGCTCATTTCGCTTTACAGTTGATGTGTGTTTTCTCGACAAAACGTGGTTTGGAAACCTGCGTCGGGTGACACAGCCGCTGTCGCTTTCAACACTATGTGACTGATCGGTCAATTCGGCAATTATAAAGACAACAAATCTGGATTAGCACACACAGGTAGCAGGGCCTTGCAAAAATTTCCTGTGGTAAAATACCATACAATTTCTGTGGTATTTGTACCTCATATTCCTGCGGTACTTGACCATACGTTCTGTGGTACTATACCACATGTTCCTTTAGTAACTTCCTGTGGTATACGAGAGGTTTGTATGGTATTTTGGGACATTTACCACAGGATTGTACCTCAGGCTCTGCGGTACTTTACCATACGTTCTGTGGTACTTTACCGTACGTTCTGTGGTACTATACCATGTTTTGTGTGGTACTATACCATAGAACCTGTGGTATAGACATGCCCTATAGCACTATCTAATACATTCTGTGGTAATGAACATGAATATTTACAAAATGCCCATTTTCAGTAATTCTTAAAAATATGAATACAACTACAATATTACAATTCAAGTTTGTTTTATTAAATAAACAAAATATGAAACGGTGAAACTTGTTTCTATCAGACTTAAGAAATCTTAAGCTCAAACGACTGAAACGTCTTTCAACAAGGAATTTTTCAGATTCAGTAAGCATAGTTTTAGTGGTTTACTATCATCAAGACATTACTTTCTCAACAAATCTGGACATGTAAATATGTTTATATGGATTATAGATCGACTCAAACAACATTACAATCTGTCAACCTGGGGAGATCACTCACAACTATTTCACCTTTGACTACAACAGAAACTCTCTCAGGATTGAAGCAGACTTCACCAGGAGAGTTGCCAGTGACCACAGCGAGGAGTGTCAGCAAAGTCTGGTTCATCTTCGCACTGCAAAATACAAACAATTGGGAACAATACAAACAGGGATCAATCACAGATGGTGTTGGTCTCTTGGATGGATAAAAAGTTAAAAGATCATGAAAACACTGTATTTAAAGTCAATGCAAGCTGTAGGCCTTTTGTGAATATTACACGTTGGACGAATTTTATTGTCTTCCAGCTGTGTGTCATGTGACTATTTTGGTCCAGTCATGATTGAGGGATCATGGAATCGCAGCTCAACTGTCGCAACTGTCAATTGGGTTGGATTGGGAAAGTAGTGGGCTTTATTCTCTAAGTCATCACATCAAATAACAATAAAATTTCACTGTTAATAGTAGATTTGTCCCAATCTGTGTTGACTGAACACTGTCGCTATGGCAAAGTTAATCTTAAACTCACCTGGAGGTCATAAATCCTTAGGATGTACGCAGTGCCTCTGCTTTCTTGCCTGTCTGTGAGACTTTCTGCCTGTACAGGGTAGCAGTAGAATGGTTCTACATCTGCAAGCATACAAGCATATACACACAAATATCAATATGTGGAAGTTTTAACATTACTTCCACATATTGTTCAAATAAATCTCAATTAATAAACAGCTATATAATTTGTGTATATTTGTAAAATATTGCTTTATTTAGTTGTAAAATTTGTACGTATCAATTTATGATGCATATATGTATGTATTTGTTTGTAAAGTATATCATTAATGTCAATTATTGAAATCCTTTGCGCAGCACTCTGGGTCCTCTATATCTGAGTCTCTGAACTAAACTGACTGTGACTAAAACCTCATTTTAAATAATTAGTTCTCACACTTAGCTGAAATACACAACTTGGGAGTTGCGTCAGTCACGCTAACATGCAAACTCATATATGAATCGGTCAAAACATGCTCTCTCTCACTCTATTCAGAGTCATTCATGGAAGTCAGCTGGCCTCATTTAACTCATCAGACTCTGTACTGTTTGACCAAAGTTTGCTCGTTGCATATGGAGAGACAACATGTGCGGACAAGAATCATGTCAAGAATCATGTGCATGCAGACTAATGGTCTGTGATTAGTGGCTTTGATACACCACTTTAATGTGTTATTATAAGAGTGCACTGTCCATGTGTTAGCATGTACAGACAGCTTGTGATTGACGCCCACATTATGCTGCATTTGTTCACCCTAACTGCTTCTGATGAGCATCTCAATGACATTGTTAATGATATATGGCTAAATGGAGCTTTATGAACACATTTTGCAGATGAGTGATTTCCACGTGTTTATACCGAAGGTGCCACCTATCAGCTAATTAGTTACATACATGATTCATAGAGCCACCTATCAGCTAATTAGACTAGTAGGGTGGCACGGTGAGCAGATAGACTGTTGTTAAATCTAGCATCCAGCTGACTGAAACGTCCAAGAGAAACACACACAATCGACCTGGTTGCTGTGTTGAAGCTGACCTTTGACCTCCGAGTGATGCAGACAATTTAAAAAAAACATCATGTTTCCATGAGCAGCCTCCATAATGGTTTAAAGCTATCATAAATGATAAATGAAAGGTGCTTTCAGATCAACAAGGTTTTTGGGTTTTTCCATGACTTGCAGAAAAAGGACCTGCATTAAACTGGATATGTGAGCATGGTTTACTACTTTAAATTTAAATATGTAATCCTTCCCTGTGGTTGTTACCTGATTCCCTTCCCAGTACTGCTGCCTGTCCAGCAGGTGGAGCCCTCTATCAAGAGTCCAACATTTGCATCCATTGTTAGTTTTCTTTAGTGAGTATGATGAAAACCATAATGCGTCTCTGACTCCATAAAGAAAAAAAAACATTTTACAATCTAAAAAAAACTGTGCACTTAAAAACATCTGTACAGGTGTCATTCTTACTTATTAATTGATTTCATCTTTGGTAACGTCAATAGAACCTTAGACTGATATGTTCATATACAAATCATATAAACAAGCGATAGAAATTAGTTTTGGCACTCACAGCTGACAGGAGGTCATGAAACACAGAAAAACATGGACTTGTGTAACATCACATTGTGTCTGAAGCCTGGGTTTACTGCTCACTGCCATTTTTTTAGTTGTAGAGTCTGACAAACCAAATTTGGGTAAAAGCCACCGGAGCCTGAGTGAAGTTAGAAAGATGCACAATATAAGAAGTATATGGTACAGAGACAAGATATCTTGCAGGACAAGTTTTGGCTTGAAATCACAAGAGAACAATTTGCACTTGTTGAATAGTTCTCTAGAGAGCTAAATATGTTTTTTGAGGCAACAGAGGTGGTAATCTATTAACAGCACTTCATGTAACACATTCCAAAACTGCAAAATTATTTGGGTTGTAAATTGACCTGATTTTTTAAACTTCTGTTCTGTTCATGGACACTGCGGTTTGCAGGTGAGGTGAGAGGTGACATTTCCAGGTGTCCACAGCTGGAGAGAGCTCACACAAATTCCAACGGGATTATTTTTATTAAGAAAATGGGGCCCAGAGCTGCTAGATTTGACACTGCACCTGGAACAAATGTTTCATAACTTACTGTAAAGCTGTGACTTTCAGGAACCAACTATGGCAAATTACTGTATGTTTGAAATGGAAAATGGACACTTCCCTGTAGAGCCCAGCTGGATATCCACAGAGCTTTGTGGTGTGAGCTCTCTGAATGAGCAGAACTAATGCTTCTGTACGGAAACCAGTTTGTAGACAATTACTAGAGCTCAGCTCAGGGATAAAAATGGAAGGTGATTGTTTTGATCATGCAGGTAAGTTAAGCTGATAAAGGTTATGATCTGCACTATGACTTCTTGTAGCTTCCCTTTGAAGAACAATAGATATTCTGTGTTTCATACCAATGGCCATCTAATCATGTATGTCTTTAGTTAATGTTTAAAATGAGAACTGGATATCTTGTGAGCCATAGACTCTGTAATGGCTGAATAAATCTGAGGGTGCAATGCACAGTTGTTGCTTAAAAAGACATCCACTGGATTTGCATCAGAGTCCCCTGATTTCACATTGTCCTTACCATTTCAGCAAAAGGCTTCTAACAAAGCTCCAATATATATATATATATATATGTGAGTTCATGAATTTTCACTTCACATCATTCCCCCGAGTATGCCAATGGTAGGCTAGTTAGCAATGAATGCAGTGACTATGTGTTTATGTTCACTTATTTCTGTTCCCTCCAGTGTCTCTACTCTTTCGTCTCATCTTTGTACGTTTATGAAGCAGATTCACTAATATATGCAAATTCTTCGCTCCAATTAAAACATTTTTTAATTCAAGCTTCTTCATGTAAATTCGGACTACCCAGGTGAATTTGTGCCAAATCGCATATTTTCATTGGATGTGTATTCAGTATGGACAGACAAAAACGGAGGACTTAAAAAACAATGATACATCTGGCTTTCTGATTGGGTTATATAAGACATGCAAAGCAAAAGCACAAAATCCACTGACTGTTTTAATTTTGGAATTTTTATCCAAATATTTTGTACTGTGCAAATAACGAGTCTATCGAAAATAGACGATAAAGAAGGCTCTATTTTTGGGCTCTACTTGTGATCAACAAGTTGACCTGTCAATCAGGATAGAGATGAAACCTATCAACTGCACTGTGTACATTTAGTACACAGTGCAAAAAGCTTATTTAACAGTGCTGCATTTAACCAGCAGTTAACTTTTTTTGTGTGCTGTCGGTGTTGTTGTTTTTCTTTTGACACTTTCACAATGTGATTTCAGTTCATGAAAGTGGTTGCCTAAAAATGTCTTGTTCAGCATTTGGTTGTACTATGAGCCTGTTTTTGGTAGCCAAAATTAGCATCTCTATTAGTATCACAGTTAATGTGAACATCTGAATATGCTCGCTTCTGGTTCCAAATGACCAAAATTTGTCAGGCCTCAAGGATACTAGACTGGTTTCAAAAAATGGCGTATGAATATCTGGTCAATGTCTTAAGTTGTTTTGAGTGTGATTTCATGCAATTTAATCTGTATAGTCCACCGACTTCTGTTTTAGAGAGGTGGTGTTGACCTGTGAATGTCATAGTGAAACAATATCAAGTTAATTAGTATAAGCTAATGAGCGAAAACGTCTGCATTAACACAAGACTGGTACCCAGGAGACTGGGGTTTGTGTCCTGTGTGAAACCAAAAGTCAACATTGACTCATTAAGGTTTAAGGTAATCTACTTAGGGTGTATTGCCCTAATGTGGGAAAGTTGTTTTTCAGACTTCTGTGGCATATTACGATGTAAAGCCAATGTATTAAATCAACATACCATTTAAAAAACCTCAGGATGTGTCCTAATCAAATCAAAGATGAAAATACAGATAACACTTTCCTTAAGGAAATGACAAACATATTGGTGCTCTTAGTGCAAATTCTTTGAGACAATCATGACTTCCTAATGTGGGAGTATATTGTAAAAAAAATAACCTTAATTCATGTAGAATATTAAAAAAAACTTAAGTTGGTGACTCTTTTAGTTATGGATGAATTAAACATTGATAACTGAACATCAACAAACTACATGTATATATCACAACATGATAGTTTTGATGTAATTATGACACAGACATTAAGGAACTGTTGACACAGGCCTGTGTCATGGTATGCAGATAGAAAAGAGTTAAATGCACAATCAGAATTCCTGACTTTAGTTTAATTTACTTCGCAACAAACACAAACAAAGCCTTTTATCCTGCCTTTTCTCTCATCCTTTCCCTGATTCTGTGTCTCGCTCTGCATCTGAAAATCTCAAGGTGTCTTTCTCTGCTTTGCCATTATGATTTGAAATACATTTAAATTAATTAATCATTAGATGCATAAAAACAAGTGTATTGGCTTTATTGGTTTTTAAATTAAGACCTATTTTTTTCATTTTAAGAAGTCTACTCCCTTCAGACACACACGCAAACACAAAAAGCCGTCAAACTGCCATCCCCTAAAGAATAACAATTTCCCATGACCTTAAATGTAGTACAGCATTCTAACAGTGCATAAGAGCACTTAAACCTTGTAAAAAACATTTTTGTCCCACAAACCATACCCCACTACACTTTTTTGTACTGTCCCAAATTAGGTAAATCATACTGTCCCACTTTTGAAAACCACATTTCCTAAAAGTGGGACACTTGAAAATTTAATAATATAAAATATATAGTTTAAACATGCAAAGTTACATTATTTTTGATGGACAAACATTTTATGAGCACAATAGGCCAAAAAATAGCGGGGTTGTTTTATTTAAATTGACCTTATACTCCTTAATATCAAGTTTGTCAAAACTCTATGTCACTGACAAATGGGTGGTCTTTACAAAAGGTGCCTCCTGTTTAGATGATTGCCCCACCCTCATATGTGACTGGACATTTGAGAAGTTATGTGATTTTGATCACATGACACCATAGCTTTGGCTAACCAATAGTTACACTGGTATTCCTGTGTTTATGGGGGACCTGCAAACAAGACCATAAGTGTCCCACATTAGGCAGTGTCCCACTTTAGGGCAATGCACCTTACCTTAGCTTATGTCACTTAGACCTAAGTAGGTCTAATGTAATGATTTTAACCCAAACCACTGTAGGCTAGTTGTCCTAGCTAGTTGGCCTAACCTACAACGACCATTCCTTTTTATATACAGTCTATGGACCATTCACACCGTTAACCACGTGTTTATTGTTGTTACCATGACGATGAAGGTCGCCTCATCCTTTCCTGCACGTCATGAAATGCGGCATCTTTAACGGATTTAAAAGACGGGCGAAAAGGTTAAAATGCGCGACATGACGCAGAAGATCCTTAAAATTGACGTGTTATTTATGCCATCCCATGAAATCACGTCGAGGATAGAGAAAATTTGCTTTGGTGAGTAAGAGTGAATGTAAACAGAAGTTTTGTTTGTTTACTAAACTCCAAAGGGCAACTTCTCAGTTGAGTTAATTTCCCCTGAAAACCTGCTGAATGCCAAAATAGGTAAAGATCACAAAATTATAATACAATTTAGCATTTTAATTCAAGAGTTTAGAAAACATGTAGGCTATTACACGAGAAAAACAAATAATTCGTTGCCATGTTGCCAGCTATTTGTTTTATGTCTAGCCTACTACTAGTGTATTCTGGGTGACAGTGTCAAAAGTAGCCTACACGTTAATGATACTGATGCAGGTTTTCGTTCTATGAAGTTATGTCAGAACTGCTCTATAAACTTGTAAAACACGTGTTTATTGTTCTGTATGAACCCAACACTGCAAAAAGGATCATCATAATTATCTTGTGCAAGTAACAGGTTTGTCTTGTTTTAACATGATTAGCTATCACTGATCCAAAAGTGTGTTTATCCCTTAAAAGCAGGAGGAAACACATTAAAGCTATCATCAGTAACATCTGTAGCATACGGCGTGGTCTTTCTGCAGACTGCATTGCTAAACTAATTTGCTTTCGTAGACGTTTATGTAGTCTAATGTGTTTTCTCACATTTTGTTTGGATTTTAAGCCTTTTAGAGTCCCCGGCTGCAGTATCCACGAGGGACATTTGCATGGAGCGATAAGGTAAAGTCCTGCCCTGTGATCAAGTGGTGAAGAAAGGAAGCAGGGTGGTGACTTTGGCAAGACACAGAAAGAGGGAGGGAATTAGAAGAAATTAGGAGGGGAAGAGGGGGAGTCTCTAATGAAACATGAGAGAGAAAAGTGTGGAGTCTTGAGGACTAGGCTACTATGAAACCGCCACAAGAGAGAAAGGAAGCAGAAGAAAACGTTTTAATTCAGGCTCCCATTGCTTAGGCTACTAATCATAGAGGACAAGCAGATGTGAGAGTCGATTTTTTCCCCCTCATTTTGAGCAACAAAAGCCTTTTTCATTTCAAGCATTTTCCTCTCTAAGAAGACATAAAACTAAAGTAAGTAGCCTATGAGTTTTTTCTCTAGTTCTCTGTTCACTATTTTGCCACTGTAGGTGTATAGGCTCTAGCCTACTGTAATAACGTGTGTAATGTGGCGGCATCACTGTCAGGACGCTGCAGTTAGCCTAATCACACGTGGCATGAAACTGATAGCCGTTTTTACGTTACACAAAAGGCAGTGTGTAGGGTACATAGCCTATTAAAGATACGAATATGTGTAAAAGGCTCATAGTCTTCACAGAGACGGTGAGAGTGTCAATAGGAAATAAAATGGGGGTGAGCAGATGTGTCGGGAAGTGACTTCTCGTGCTTTTACTGTAGATGTGTGTGTTTCTTTGAGAAGGAAGTTCTTGCTTTCCGTCAGTTCTCTAAGTAGGTATGTCTATAACCACGTGGCTGTAATTAGACTTGGACTAAACTCTCATTTCAACGTTATCACCGTTTTAGCCAAAAGCATCTGTGGCGGACACGTTTGGTTGGTAAAATAAAGACATCGCCTTTGTTGCCTTCATGGGTGGCCCTTAAAGTCAGACTTTTTAGAAACATTTTATGATTCAATTTAAAATTTACCGTGAGATTAAGGACGCGTGTAGCCTAAGAAGTTACGCGTTTAAGTGGCTTGTGTTTCATGAAGTGACTCAGACAAACTTTGTGCAGAGGTGTTGATAACCATAGTGTCAAAAGTAGGTTAAGCTGTCTGATGAGCTACATTGGAGCTGCAACTTTTTTTAAAATTGAAATATAAATAGCCTATTGAAACATGTCCATCACATTTTTCCCAGACCGCAAGGTGACATCTTTAAGTTCTTGGTTTTTATGACCATCAGTCCAAACCCCAAACATATTCTATTTACAGAGATGAATAACATAATTTTCAAATTTCAGAAGCAACACCTGACAAATGTTTGTTACTGTTTTGTTTCTTAAATGACTTAGCTAAATGATTAATTAATTAGACCCATTAAAATCGTTGGCAATTGATTCTCTGTTTATTAATTGATTTATCAATTAATCATTCCAGCACATTTATAAACTCTTTTGCCATATGTTGCTCTTTCTGCCTCCCTCACTGTGTCACATGTAGACAGGTGTGTTATCCACCACTTTTTAGGCCTCGTTTCTGTGCGTTGAACTCATAATTTCGAGATTTTGGACAGCAAATGTCCAGAACGGGTCTTTTCAGCGGCCGTCCCGCCGCTCCGGTAACCGGACCCCGGTCTGAGGTCATGCCCGCGGAGAGACAGCTGCTTGCCGGCCGGGCAGCCTCGGGGGTTACGTCTTTTTTGACTCCTCGGGGAACAGAGGCTCCTAGAGAGCGTGGTTTATTTTTTTGGAAACTTGTGAGGATAAAGAGTTTGCCCTGCCGTTCTTTATGTCCTGCAGAGGTTGATAAACACCGCTGGTCGAGGTCAGAAACATCCCCGCGGGGAAAAGAGAGCAGGGCTGGATGGGAGCATTAACAGAAAGACTTGAAAGAAAGCAGGACACGTGATGAATTAAAAGTGGTCAACTCAAATTTTAATATAGAAGCAGCAAAAGATTTGTTTTTAATCATAAATAGGCCTAACCTAAATATAATATACAGCTTAATATAACCCCCTTCCCTATAAATTCCAAAGCTCTCCATGGCCATAACAGAGAAATTGGTCATGACATGGCAAGCTTGCATCAGTCACTGGTGCTCAGGTATTTCAGAAAGCAGCTTCCTTATATGGTGTCTTAGTGCAGACTTCACCTGCTCTCCCTATACACACACACCAGGTGTTATGAGAAGGGCTCACAACTGCCTCCCAACGATAAAAAGACATTTAATTTCTTTCCTCCTGTTATAGCTTGTTTTCAAGTCTTTGTTAAGTGTGCTGAATCTTCACGCGTCACAAACAGGACACTCCTTATCACCAAGGCCTCCTACAGTTGTAATTGTTGTCAGCCTGTCAGGGTTCTCCATGATGACAAGGTGCTGTTTTCCAGGTAACTGCTGCCATAATAAGCCAACAGGCAGGAAACTGAGAGGAGGAGATGGCAGCAGGGCCAGATCCCTGTCAATTCAATTCAATTCAATTAGCTTTATTGGCATGACTGTGAAACAATATTGCCAAAGCATCATACATACAACATAACAACAATCAACCCCATACATTTCATTAAAGAATTAAATCGTAAAGTAATCAAAGCATATGTGTTTGTGTTAAAAAAAAAGAAATATATATATATACACACACACACACACTGTCAATTATTTATTGAATTATATATATATATATATATATATATATATATATATATATATATATATATATATATATATATATATATATATAATTCAATAAATAATTCAATAAATAATTCAATAAAATAAATAAACAAAACAATGTGTGTGTGTGTGTGTGTGTGTTGTGATGTGTGTGCTAAAGAAAAAAGATCCCACACAAGTCTCACAGTCACACACACACACACACACACACACACACACACACACACACACACACACACTCTGCAGCAGTGACTCTGTGTTGCATTTACAGCATTGTCTCCTAAGTGTGTTGCAGCCCCAGCACCATAAATCCAATCCATCATGTGACAAAAGCCTCTATACTTAGGCCTTAAATGGCCTGTGACTGCTCTGTCTATCCATTCTGCTGGATTAACACACTAACAAATACTTTATAACGTTTACCGTCCTGGTTTTTGCAACGTGGACAGTTTCAAGACTGGTTCTGCACGTAATACTTGTCTGAAATGTTCCATAAAGACACAAGGCAGTACCTTTTAGTGTGTTTGGTCAGACAGAGGGTACATGGTGAGGATTAATGGTGCTCAAATGGATTGACGCAGCACGCATGAAATTGGCATTCAGTGGGGAAAGCATGTGTAGTAGTGCTAGTTTTAGTCATTAAAATAATTATTTAAAATGCAGACATTCTGGTTTTTGGGTCCACCCTGCCTTTAGTCAAGTCATTGTTATACAAGAAACCTAATGAGGAGCAATACAGTTAGTGAGTAGTTAACGTGAAGCGCTGATGCTGACGGGACGGCACAATCAAGATTAAAGATATCAGGATGTCAGGATCACTTTACCACAGGTTTTGCATTCTCAGCCAGCATCTTAGATATGTTTGTCATTATGTTTTTTTTTTTGCAGCAGTAGCTCCTACCGATTCATCATCTTTGGCTTGTTTCCCTAATTCAGGCATCTTTAGCAGTTTGTTGGATGGTAGTATAAAATACTCACAGACTCATGCTCTTCTCACTCACTTAAAGCCAGAGGGAAACCTGCCTACTACATCCTCTCCAAACAGTAAGTCTGTAAAATTGCTTTGCTATTTTTAGCATCACAGGATGTTGACAGGTAAAGGTTTTGTGTTGATGTTAACAATTCACAGATTAATTCATTAAGAAAACTCACAACTTGATATGAGATATGTATGTATGTGTGATGTGTCCCACAGCAATGATGATGTCATCATGGTGCAGGTCATTTCCACAAAACGTAATTTATTAAGCATCTATGATACATATTATATGATACAGTATCCAAAAGAAAGATATACCTTTACATGGTCGAATGTGTTCAGTTTGATTTAATAGACAATAAAAATAAACAGGAACATGAAGCTTTCACAAGTGCTGTCATTCATATGTCAGGAAGCCATGGACTGTGAAAAGACTGAACTATTAGAGTCATGTCAGTATTGAGATATACAGTATTTCCTTGGTCTTGGTCTTACATCACAGTCTCACCCATGATTATAGACACCCAGAACGAACAAGTTAGCCTCTTTACTGTGGTTGTGCTCTTGTCTTGTTATGCTCTGTCGTCTTGCTCTTTTGCATCGTTGAGAGTTGGGCAGTTGAGTGGGTTTGTGTGTACTGAAGGCGTTTTCAGCAAGCGGTGTTACAGTTAATCAGAATGTTCAAACATTCTTTTCAGCACTAAGGCTGTTCACTGGACATCGTTAATTGCGTTACACCAGGGACGTAGGAGCGACTTTGAACCTGGGGGGGGCGCAGAAGGGCTTGGGGGGGGTATGAGTGCATTTTTAAAAAAATAAAGCATCTAAATGCTCATTTCTAATGACTTTTGAAAACAGAATGAATTTATTAGTGTGGCTCAAAGAGGGTATTTGCAGTGACAGAAGATGGAGAACAGACTGAAGAGGGGAGATTATGAAAACTTTAAGTTTAACTTTCAGTTTAATATAACTTGAACAAAACCAACTACATACAATAAAATTAATGCAGCTAGCCACAGTACAAATGTTAGTTATCCTAACGTTACACCTGTGAGCTGTCTGTGATATTTCCTGTGTCTCACTTGGCCCTGACTCTCCCTGTAAACAAATGTTTGTGAACACAGAACTGTCTTCAATGCAAACTCTGAAGACATGCCAATGGCCTAACAAAATTTTATTATGTGAATATTTGAATATACAGTATGTCTACTAGCTATCCATACAACTTACAAGCTCGTCCTCCTCAGTTTGTTCTACTACTCCTCCTGTGACCTCTGACCTCTTCTTCTTAAAATACTGCAGGATGCTCGTCTCTGTGTAACAATATTGACTACTTTTAAATAGTTTATGGACACGTAGCAGTGACACATACACACCTCAGGACAGGGTTTTAAGGTCAAGGTCTACTCATAATCCTTCTTTAAGAAAAAGTACAATTACTCCTATAGAAATTAAATCAAGTAAAAGAAAAAAAATTACAAACCTACTCAAGTAAAAGTAAAATATATTTAAGAATATATTTAATCTGCTGTTCATCAGGTTAGAAACAGCTGAGCAACATGGTTATTTCTAGGGAATGCAATTTGCTGTGCTTGTTGATTAATTTAGCCATTTCTGTTTAATAATTATTTTACTCTTTAAATTTCCATTAACTTATTGATAAGATAATTTTAAAATATCAGCTTGCTTCCTAGCCACTCTTTTTCCCTGTATTTTTAGTTATGGACATGTAGCCAACCAAACCACTTGCTTTGCAGCAGCACAGGCAGCCAATACAATCTGATTATTCCTAAAGCATCTAAATAATCTTTACAACGCAAAGAATTATTGTAGCAGTAACACGGAGCAGCTCGTTGTTGAAGCAGATAAACCTAGGCTACATGCAGAGGAAGCTGTGTGTCATGCGTAAAGCCCAACAGGACTGTTTTATCCTCCATATTTTATCTCTCTGTGCATCTCAACACTGATTGTTTCCTGAATAAATAACAGTTGGTAGCTGTTGAGTGAAAAATTAGTTTCACCGGCGAAATTCTGTTTAATGGACTCATCGCTATAAAACGGTAGCCAATGTAAACGAAACAGCCAATCAAAAGAAAGCGATGCTCTGCTCAACAACAGGATAGATATCAGAATCAATCTGGTGATCATCTGACTTAAATGTTACAGTGTGAAGTCTGTGATTGCTCTGCAGAGATTAAACATGCTTTTAATACGCACCCGAGGAGACTTGGCACTCTTCTGCATAACTGCACGCACACAGCCTGGCTGACAGCTCATTCGGTTAAGGAAGCCTATTGCAGATTACAGACTGGTGAAGTTATGAAGGTAGGCTATGAATACAAAAGGTAGCGAAATTAAAAGTATATTACTGACCCACAGAAAATACTGGAGTAAAGAGAAAAAGTAGGCTACAGTTTTAAAAAAGGAAAAGGTGCCAATTACTTTTTTAATTTTATTTATTTTGCAAAATTGTGTTACTTGTAAGAAGTCACTACCCACGTCTTCAGGTACAAAAAAAATAGCACAAAATAAACATAATATTGAGGCACTTTACTGCACCTGCCTCGAGTGACCTGTTTTTTCTCCTTTAACTTTTCAGCAATGCATTTGCGTTGTGTCGCATGTTTTCTATCGGTCTACATGATTTTTGTCCGCGTTTCAACCATTTCTGATGCGGAGGGTGTGATTGATTAGTCACTCAAACCACCTGGCTATGAGCCAAATCCAAAATCGCCAAAAAAGTGAGGGGGGCAAAACAGATTTTGAAATGTGGGGGGGACATGTCCCCCTCACGTATAATGGCTCCTACGCGTATGCATTACACACACGTCTCTTGAGCATGTAAGCAGAAACAAATCTTTCCCATTAGATCCTCTTTGTCCCCATCACCCATATAACACACACACAAGCTGAAGATGTGCCCTCGTTACGAAGAGCAAGTGTTTCCTGTTTGAGTCCCAAACACACCCCGCCTCTCTTTAAGTGGTTGAGACTTTTCCTCCCCCTCTGTTCCTTTCCACTGCTTCTCTGGTTATATTTGGATCTTTCTTTTTTTGTTTAGAAGCTTTCCAGATGTGTGTGTGTGTGTGTGTGTGTTGTGTGTGTTTGTGTGTACTTTCCTGGTGGTCATGACAAACCTGACTTTGTTTGGTCAGCCACGTCATAAGTGTCAGATTTCTGTTTTGTTTGCATGTGTCGTTTACATAAAAGCTGTAACAGTATTCACTTTTGAGCCGTTAATAAGGGCAGATAACCCCAAAGCCAAACTGCGGCTACTTGCTGTTGAAAGACTCCTTGAGTGCAACTATGCGCTGCTTTCAGGTGCAAATGTCACCCTTTTAAGATGCTATGCCTATTTCCAAAACAAAAGCAGAGAGACTGAGTACTCAGCATTGACTCCTCCAGTCAAAATCAAGGGTGAAATAGCTGTTCTATTGACAGCAGAGTGGGAGCATTTTTGAGAACAAGGCAGTGGAAGGTGTGGGGTGCGATTTACAAAACAATCACTGGTGACATGGGGAGTTGACACCTATTAGGCAATCTGCGAGAAAAATGTCCCATCTTGAGAGACTTCCTCAGGTCTCCCCCCTGGAGTAAACTTAATGAATTATCACAGATCTAGTTTCAGCTAGTGAATATTTGCTTGTTTCTTACACTCCAATGATAGTTAATCTATATTGTTGCATTATTGACTGTTGATCGGAGAAAACAAAACATTTGAGTTCATGTTGAGTTCTTGGAACATGTGATGGACATTTGTCAGAACAACAAAGTCATTTGTAAGTTGATCAATAATGAAAGTAATTAATTGGCATATTATTCTTTTGGCGTTTTGTTTTTATATATTTTTGTCTATTTATTTAAAGACTTGACCTAGGGACAAGTGTTGCAAACTTGCTAAGGCTATTTTATATACTCAGTTTATATACTTATATATGACTACTTTACAACATATATGCCATGCCTGTGGTGTGGGAGACCAGGGTTCGAATCTCGCTGCGACACATTCACCAATGTGTCCCAGAGCCAGACACTTAACCCCTAGTTGCTCCAGGGGCGGGCAACCTCAGATAAATATAGCAATTGTAAGTCACTTTGGGAAAAGTGACAAGTGTCAATGAATGTAATTTATGTGACCTCCTCTGTCGCAGAGCTGCAGCGATGGCGCCCTCTCTACTCCAGGCCTACACAAGGCGCTGGTGGATGGCAGTGACGGCGGTAATTGAAAACTTACTGTGTTCGGCTGTGCTGCTGGGCTGGGGCTCCCTGCTCATCATGCTGAAAAGGGAAGGCTTCTACTCCCACCTGTGCTCAGGTAAATTTAAAATCTGCCTCACTAACCGTAAAGTTTAGTTTGTTTTCACTTTAACAACTCCAAAGATATTCCTATCTGTGATTGGTGTTTTTATGCAGCACATACAATTCCAAATTAAAAAATTAATCTATTTGAGTTGGAGTTTGGTAACAGTTTATTTTCTGGGGTCTTACCGATCTTGGAACGTATCGGCAACGGCCATGTTTCAGGGCTTCCGGTGTAGCAAACAGATATCCGGATAATGGAAATCCAGGCCAAGATTTCCTCTTCTGTACACAGGTCATTGTTTACAGTCTGAGCCAAGTAGGTTTGTCTGGGTCCACAGAACATACCTACTAAATGAGACACCCTCTAAATGGTCATAGTTTTGTTTTGTTAAGATACCAAAACTACTTAGTTAGGTATAAGAAATCATCATGGTTTGGTTTTAAATAAGTAATGCTAATCCAGGAAGTTTAGTAACTGTTACTGTTGTATAGTAAAGTGGGTGTGTCATGTTTAAAGTGGGTGTGGCATATAGTTAAGCGGGTGTGACATGTAGCTTGCAAGACTGCAAATAAACCCTTCTCGTCTGGTTAGCAATCTCTGAAACCTTTGTGTGTGCTCTGATGATTTTTTTTAATGCACATACAATTAATACAAAAATAACTAATCTCTAGGTTTCCAAATTTGGTGAAAAGCTAAATCGTCATCAGACAGTAGCCTATAGGTTCCAAGGATGCATTTCGGCCAATGTTTTCCACCTCTTATGCTTTCCACACAGACTGTTTACCTACATGCAAACAAAGTCCGGCCAAATGTGATTGGTCAATACTACTCAGACTACAAACATAAACCAGAAAGCTTCAGATACCAAAATCTTGTCCCTTGCCCACAGAGTCTGCATTTATATGCAGATATCTGTTTATAGAGATTAGGGTCTAAACATAAGGATTTTTACAAGATTATACAGTTATTTGATAGTATTGCGGAAGTGTAATGCATTCACTTACAAAAGTGAATTAGGCTCTGTTTTTCTGAATTACGAGAATGATGTCAAGCACTGTTGTTAGCCGCTTGTCCTGCATACAGGGCTGCTGTAGCCCGTACTTGCTGACATTGGGCGAAAGGCAGGGTACACCCTGGACAGGTCGCCAGTTCATCACAGGGCCACACATAGACAAACAACCACTCACACTCACACCTAAGGACAATGTTAGAGACACCAATTAACCTAGCCTCCTCTTTGGATGGTGGGAGGAAGCCGGAGAACCTGGAGAGAAAAGGCACAGAAAGAGCGGGGCAACCAGGGTTTGAATTCACGACCTTCTTGCTGTGAGGTCACAGTGCTAACCACTGAACCACCGCACCACCCCAAACATACTCCATATAAGTTTTAAAACATTTAATATGTCCATATTTGTTGTAACATCCATGCTTTATTCTCATTTTTGGATTGTGTTAACTTTATCAAATGTGCAAGCCCAGTATGTGCCAAAGGGAAGGCTAAACACTTCAGTACGTTTCTACATGTTGGGTTCAGAAAATTCAGGAAAAAAGAGAAAATAATGGTTCAGTTTACAATGATTACACAAGGGGTTGTATCAATGGTGTCTATCTATGTTATCTACTCCTACTCACTGATGTCGTATGTCTAACAGCTGTGTGATTATTTTTAGAGATACATTTTTTGCATGAATCTACTACAAAGAGACAAAGATTAGAGCAAAGTATTAAAAAGAAATGTGTTTGATTGGGCTTTTTCTGTACGTATCCTTATCACTTTACGTTCCACACCTGGCTCCCACAGTCAATGAGTCCGTGGTCGTGTCTCTGGGCAACTCATCAGGCAGTAGTGTGGAAGAGTGGCTCAGCTGTGTGGACCAGGAGGAGATGCTGAATCTGGGCTTCACCATTGGCTCATTCTTGCTCAGTGCCGCCACCCTGCCGCTCGGTATCCTGATGGACAAGTTTGGGCCACGCCCACTTCGCCTAGTGGGCAGGTAATGGTTGTAAAAGTAGTCACATTTGTGAAGGAATGTGCTCGTTTGTAGGGATTATGTGTTAAACTTTTTGTTTATAATTCACGACCACCTAAACTTTTTTTTTAGATACAAATTTGCTTTGTGAAAACTTGTCATTTGGAGGTTTGACTTAAATGTTATGATGGCGAGAATCTGCAGTGAAAGCTTTAGAAAACAGTAGCCAACAGTAGTCAAAAAAAGCAGGCAGAACACATTCTGAAATTGGCAGGAGACTGTGTGTGTGGATGAATGAATGTAGGTGGGGCACTAGAACTTGTGTGTGCACTTTGTGTCTAAATAGTAAGTAGTAAAATTCTTTCTCATTGGGTGTCAACACAACCATACCTTCAACATGCAATTATACAGCGGAATGCCAGTAGTGTCTTCAGAAATATGCACATCAGATGTAACATCCAGGCTGCTAAACTACTGACAGTTTTACTCTTTGGCAGTTTAACAATGACTTAACTGCACTTCTAATGTTATTTATGTCTGAAAATATACTTTAATCTGATGCCAGTGCTACATAGTGTCTGAACTCATTTGCACCGCATTTTTACTTAAGCATTTCAGTTGTATGACATTTACAAACACAGAGAGAGAGTCACCACTTATTTATTTCATGGCCCTCTGTGATATAATAACTTTTAGAACATGAAATATTTCTACATTTGTTGTAACTTCAAGGCTTTAAGCTCATTTCTGTATTTTGTCAAACTTTATCAGATGTGTAAGCCCATTATGTGGTAAACGGTAGGCTTACCACTTGAGTATTTTTCTACATATTGGGTTCAGAATATGCATAAAAGAAAGAAAAAATAATGGCTCATTTTGTAGTTATTACACAATAGTTAACAATGATGTCTATCTATGTTGTCTACTCAATCAATGAATGTACGAAGGGCAATAGAGTGGTTGTGTGTGCACATTGTGTATAGTAAGTAGTGAAATTATTTCTCATTGGGTGTGAACACAGCTGTACTTTCTCATCCAATTATACAGCTGTCTGAATAGAGTGGGATGCCTGTAGTATCTTCAGAACATGGCGAATAGACTCAGTAAAATTAAATATTAAAAAAGACTTCACACTCACTCAAACTTTCTCTCTTTGTCATTTTAGCAGTTTTGAAATTAAATAGCCACACCAGATGGAAGTTGATAAAAATGTATAATGAGAAGTTTATCTGGAGCTGCATATGTTTAAACATTCAGGCTGCTGACAGTTTCAGTCTTTGAAAGATAACAACTGATAAAGTATGCATTGCAGTATATGAATTTAGCATGCGCTTTTTCTTATGTTGCAGTTCGTGTTTCGCTCTGTCCTGTGGTATGATGGCCATATCTGCCCATGACCCTCATGGTGAGTACAAACACTCACACACGTACACACACACACATGCTAGATATAAATATATTATTAACAATATATATATAACAAAAGTAAAAAGTGACAGAACAAATCTGTAAAGTACAAATACTTATTATGGCCAACACATTTATCTGAATATTGTGTAGCATCAAAAATGTTCCACTCAGTCAGAAGCTTCACTCAGTTGTCGTTCAGTGTAAGTTGTGAGAGACAGCTGGAAGCACACCACCTGAGTTCATGGCTTACTTTTTGTAAAGCCAGCTGTTCAACTGGAAAAGCAACATACTTCATGTTTCTTCATGTAAAGGTATCCATATGCACAAATTATTTCCTCCACATTCTTCACACCCCTTCTTTCACAACTGTCTTACTGGTTGCATCAGGCTGCAGTGGAAACCGCCTAGTTTCAGATAGGAGGAGTGTGACTGAAATCAGTGTCAAGTTCCTAACATTGACCGATTGTCAGCCTCCACATCACTTTTTTAAATCACAGTGGCTTAGCTGGTGTTGTCTGTGTGCTACCTATTTTTTTAAATTCCCACAGCCTGTTTATTGAGGTCTGCTACTGCTGCTTCCACTTTATAAGGGCATCAAAAAAAGTGCCCATTGACTCGTCTAATAGAGCCTGAATCTTGCCCCCCACATCTTTCCTTTTCTGTCCCAACACATTATCTATTATGTATTAAATGCTCATGGCAGTTTGCAAAAAATAACTTATATAACTTAGCTTAATTAACTTCTACCCAGAGGCCATTACTCTGATGAACAATTTATTCCAGACACACAGTGTCAGGAACAATTCTTGTGCAATAATCCTGTGACTCTCACTGTTACATCTACCTGTATGCTATTTACTATTTATTCATCATTGTGGCAATTCAGTAGTTGTTGTTTATACTATATACATCATATCTACCTACCTCATCAACATAATGCCTGGACAAAAATATCCATTCCAGCATTTATTCCACTCTGCTCCACTACACTGTTATCTTGCCAACTACAAATGTTGTTGTTTTGTTTATGGGTGTGTGCATGTGTGTACTGTATACTGTAGCTTGAGTCTGTTTTTGCTGAGCGTGTTGTCCTGTTTGTTTTGCTTGTTTTGTGTATGTACATTGGGACCAGGGTGGGAATTATGTAATTATAGGGGCAAGGCCATTTGGCCTCCACCTTTTCTTTTTTTTTAGGGGCACCTAGGCCATATGACAGGGCACAAAGGCCATTGAGTACAATTCGATGGTTTTCCCATTCAGATTGATACCATAACATCCTAATTTGGAATAAGACATGGATTATGACTTTTTTAATAAAAAAGAATTTAATGAGAGAGAACCATTTCATCCAGAAGGTATTCATCCTAACAACAATAGAAACATGGACTGTTGTTGCATCAGACTAGGCAACTTGATGAGTTTATTTTTTTAAGTAGCCCATTAAAATATTCCTGCAAATGCAGTGAAGAAGCTGATTATCTGTAATTGAGCTATTTCTACAATTATTTTCCTTTTTTAAATCTCCATGAAGGTGTTGATAAGATCACTTTAAAATAAACACTTGCTGCCCAGCCAACTTTTGGTACCTGTGCCTTTTATTATGGAGATGTAGCCAACCTAACCGCTTGTTCTGCAGCAGCACAGGCTGCCAATACAATCTGATTATTCCTGAAGCATCTATAATCTTCACAACGCAAAGACTTATTGTGTCAGTAACACGAGAGCAGCTCGTTGTTGAAGCAGGTAAACCTGCAGACAGAGGAAGCTGTGCGTCACGCGTAAAACCCAACAGGACTATTTTACCCATCCATATGCTCTCTCTCTCTCTCTCTCTCTCTCTCTCTGCTGTGTGAAAGATCAGTTTCACCGGCGACATTCCGTTTATGGACTCACCGTCGGACATCGATATAAAACCGATGTATATTAAAGTAAAGAAACAGGCTGATGTCCAAAGTGATGCTCTGTTCAACAACAGGACACTTTTAATATATCTCAGTCAATGCAGTGATCATCTGACACAGATCTTACAGTGTGTAGTCTTCATTTGCTCCGCAGAGACTAAAGACGCTTTTAATGCTCCGTTAATGGAAAGTGAAAGTGTTTCACTTGCCGACTTGTTAAAGAGCGACTCAGGCTGCTTTCCAACAGGCCACCAGGTCCATGATGTGGCTCATTGGGTTTCAGTTGTATTAGTAGAACATAAAACCTTAAACTGAAAAGATGTTTGCCTGATTTTCTAAATGTTTGCCTCTGCCCAGCTCTGAGTGACAAGCGCCCGACCAGCGCTTTACTGCGTAACTGCGCGCGCACAGCCTGGATGAGCTCATTTCTGTTAATGCAGCAAAATGCAGATTACAGACTGGTTCAGTTATAAAAGGTATGAATGGAAAATGTAGCGAAATTAAGAGTACATTAGATGTACCTACCCATCAGCTAGAAGTAACAGCAGCACAAAAGAAAAGACTGGAATATTGAGGCACTTTGCTGCACCGGCAACTTTTTAGAGCAACTTTTTTCTCCCCCTCCCTTAACATTGGCCACATTTTGACTGCACCTGCGCGAATCCACGAACTAATTGAAGTTCAGAGACCTACTTGGGTGGCTCGCTGTAATTCAAAGCAAGCCCACTATGCCGCACTGAAGCTTTATACATGGAACTTGGCCAGGGCACACAGGCCACTGTGGCCGTACGATGATTTTTTTTTCACGGGGCATGACGGCCAAAGTGTAGGGCAACGGCGGCCATGGCCGCGTGGCCGCGGTATAATTCCCACACTGATTGGGACCAATGCAAGAACACAAAAAAAAGCAAAAACACAAAAAATATTGCCACAAGCGGCGATTTGCAGATTCATTCCTTATTTCGCTAATATCGGCATCAAAAATGTCACACATGGTTCAACATTTTTATAAAACATATCCTGCAAGTTTTCTAACAACTAACAAAAACCATTTTCTGATCTGAAAAGCTTGATGTGTTTCATCCCACATCCAGTGACGATGCATTTAAAGTGACACCTAGTGGTCAATTTGAATGAAACTGTCAGGGCATATTTTTGGCACTCGTGGACATATTCTGAGAGTTTTGTGATGATTGGACCAACGGTTGCAGATTCTAGTCTGTTTATGTCCTGAGTCACACCCTTTACATGTTTACTGGTCAATGTCTTTAAAACAAAGGAGCTATCACCAAGCTTTATACAACTTTATATATGCTAAGGCCAATGATGATCCAGAGAAAATTTGGTGGCAATCGGAGCTACGGTGTAGGAGGAAATGCAAAAAGCCCTGGGGGTATTTTGTAGAGCACACAGAGCTGGACTTGTGTGAGGAATTTCAAGTCAATCGGACTTACGGTGTGAAGTAGGTGGCGTTACAAAACCTATAATTTTTGTGCGTCAATTACAGCGCCACCATGTGGCCAATTGGTGTAATATTTACGTGGACGTGTGAACACATCTTTTTGATTTACTGTGCCAAGTTTCATGTTTCTAGCTCATTCCAGCTCACGGCAAAATTGAGAAAAGCAGATTGCCAACACAAAAACAATCGCTAATAGAGCCGCAAGCGGCGATTGGCGGGTTCATACCTTTTTTCGCAATCAAAAACACACATGGTTCAATATTGTTTCTGTAATTTGTATTTTGTAGCCTGTTTTGCGTTTTATCCCCTGCAGTTTGTTTGCATTTATAACGCCCCCAGGTGTCCGATTTGAATGAAACATTCAGGGCATGTTTCCTTTACTTATGAGGACATATCTTGAGAGATTTGTGATGAGTGGAGAATGAATATGGGATTTATAGTGTAATTTGTGTAATGCTAAGCACCTTTCTTGTGCTTGTAGCACCCCCTAGGGATGTATGTACATCAAACTGTTCAGGTATATCCGAGGCACCTATCTGAGCGTATCCTGTGAGTTTTGTGATTATTGGCCCTACTGTTACTGATTTGTGGTCATTTATGTCCAGAGTCATGCCCCTTACAAAATTCATTGGTCCATATCTTGAAAAGTAATTGAGATATCGACATGCTTTATACAACTTTTAATAGGATTGATCCAATGATTATTCACTAAAAATTTGGTGGCTAAGGTCTAGGAGGAGATGTCAAAAATGTAATTTTCAAAATATTGAAAATGGCAGAAAAAAACTCTAGGTGGACCTTAATAGTCCTTGAGGCTTTTTTGTAGAGCACATTGAGCTGCATCTGCGTGAGAAATTTCAAGTCAATCAGACTTACGGTATAAGCATTGTGGCCTTTCAAAGTTTGCATTTTTAAGCCTTAGTTATAGCGCCACCATGTGGCCGATTGGGTTCAAATTTGTATGGAAGCTGATGCACACCATTTCCAGTTATTCCCCCAGGTTTCATGTTTCTAGCTCATTCCAGCTCACAGGAATTTGAGCCGGCACGGCAGACAATAAATAAAAATAACTAAAACACACAAAAACAATAGGGTTCTACTGCTACGCGGTATGGACCCTAACTAGAATTTCCTCTGTTTTATGCCTCTGCCAGCCAGTCAAGTTCAATCATTCAGAAGTTTTTGAAGTAGAAGTTTTTGCCAAATTTGAAGAAGTTCTCTCAAGGCATTCCTGAGATATCATGCACAAGAATAGGACAGAAACCTGAAAAACATAATGATTAAAATCTAACAAGAATTAGTAAATTCTGGTAAGTAAACAGAGAGTAATTAATTAAACCATTGAGATGTTTGGAAGTTGTGTGGCTGAATATTTTATTTTAGCCTGAATATTTCCACCTCTCGCATCATCTTCAAGTGTTGTCACAACAAAAAAAACTTTTTAAGCCTTTTAGTGGACACGCTGGAAGACATGTCCTCTTTCTCTGAGAGGGAACAGACTGGCATTAACTCTTGATCTGTGTTCCTATTTTTTCCCTGCAGTTCTGTCAGCGCTCATTTTCTTGGCTCTCTCCCTGAACGGCTTTGGAGGCATCTGCTTGACCTTCACCTCTCTCACGGTGAGACACAACCAACAGGAAACAGTAAAAAAGTTCTGACTGATTAATAGAGGAAGAACAATGTTGATATACACATGAGGGTAGTGTTGTGATTATTAGATAATCAGTAGCACAAACTGTACATAAATCATCAGTGTGTTGCAGATGTACACACTGCAGATGTTGGTTGTTCCCAAAACAGATACAGTGTAGTTGTTTTCAGACTGCCAGGAACAGCTAGCTTCTGATTTACAGCATGATTGGTATAATTGTCTCTTCTCTGGTCTTGTTATAAATGTTGTAAGGAGACAATAACTCTCCTCTGTGTCAGGTTTCATTGTTTTAATGGGTGAGATCCTGCCCACATGCTCAGCGATACCCGTATTTTGATGGCTGTTGTGCTTGTTTTTAACGTCTATGCTCAAGACCTGTTGTGACAGAAAAATATGAGAACGAGGGAGAAAAAAAGAAAATGGCCACTCAACTGTGGAATAGACCATGTTTGGGAGTTTCATCATGTTTAATATGCATGCAGTCAAGGTTCTTTTTTAGAGCAATCAGTCATAAGATGGCACCTTTTTTCTCTGACAAAATTAATTGTGTCTATCGTAGTTACATAACTCATATTCTGAAAAAGTACTGATGTTGGGTGATGTTACTGGAACTAATGAGCAGATGGGTTTTGGTAGCTGAGAGTCTCAGCATGGTCGAGGCTTCTTTATCTCAGCTGAGGACACAGTTTGCATTGTGACTGGGAGCCGTGTTTGTTGACATTCACATCAGGCATGTGTATTTGCTTGTGAAACGTCAGCTGGTACCAACATTATCAAGTGTGTTTTATTGTTTCCGCTGCCCCCTGTGTCCTTGCAAGCATTTAGGTTTGTCTTGTGTATTGGTACTGCATGTGAGTGTTAACAATGTTTCCATTCGAGTTGCACATGATTTCTGCCAGATGGAACGTCTCCCATTTTTGTCTCCGCCAATAACAGCCTGTAGTTAACCATACACCCTCCACAAAGCCTGGCCCACTCACCTCCATTCAAAACACTCAAGGCCACACTTTCTCTCCACTGTTTCTTCTCTCCTCTCTCGCTTCCTTTCTTCTTCCTTTCTTCCTGTCTTCTTATCTTCCCGCTCTCTCACCTGGTACTCTGTTCCGTCCTGCAGTCAGAAGAAAATCAATGCAGAACCTTTTCAACTCGGCATGACTGTGCACATGTGTGGATGTACGAATGGTTATGTACACACAGGGAGACGAACACAAAACAGATGTTTAGATAATGAGGGTCCAAGCTGAGTATGGACAGATGACCCTCTCCTCTGATTCTGTGTGCTGACTGTAGGCTGGCTCTGTGGAAAAGAAGAGCCGAGACATATGTCTCTGTCTGTGGCTCATATTAAAGTCACTGTGCCCCCATATCGCACTGAAAACTCCTGGTAATGTGAATAAACAGCTGATGTGGCTGTTTTACTGAAGGAAAACATCAAATAAGTGTGTTCCATATTGAGATATGGTGCATGTAAAGGATTTGACGTCCATTTGGTGAATGTTGAGACAATTCTATAGATTTTGTGTTTTGGTATTTTTGGTTTGCAGGTAGGGAGTCACAGTTTGGTTTGTTCTGTTCTCTTATGGCCTCGTTTGGTGCCCACCCTGTGTGTTTATGTGATGAACTTGCCCCTACTATATTGATTGTGAGCTCCCCTTGCACTGGGTTAATGTGTCAGCTGGTGTGTCTGTTATGGGGTAATTGATCTATCAGCCAAACTGTCTCCTTGTGCTTACCATAGTTTTATTTTTAATTTTGGGGGGCAACTATTACTCCGTTAATAAATTAGTCGATTGAGAAAAAATGTATCAGGAATGAATCCATCACACAGTGCAAAGGGTGATTCAAGCTGTCTTATTTGTATGCTCAAAAATATGACACAAGTGCACACATTCATGGAGCCTTAGTTTCACATGAGTCTCAATTCAGTTCAATTCAGTTCAGCTTTTTACAATATTGCCGAAGCATCATACATACTACATAAGAACAATCAACCCCATACATTTCATTAAACAAGTAATTAAAGCGTAAAGTAATCAAAGCGTATGTGTGTCTGTTAAAATTTTGTTTTTTAAATATTAAAAATAAAATAAATAAACAAAACAGTAAGCGTGTGTGTTTAAAAAATAAAAATATATTAAAAATAAAATAGATAAGTAAAACAGTAAGCGTGTGTGTGTGTGTTTCCATCCATCCATCCATCGTCAACCGCTTATCCTGTGTACAGGGTCGCGGGGGGCTGGAGCCTATCCCAGCTGGCATAGGGCGAAGGGCGGGGTACACGCTGGACAGGTCGCCAGTCCATCGCAGGGCCACACATAGACAAACAACCACTCACACTCACATCCACACCTAAGGACAATTTAGAGACACCAATTAACCTAGCCTGCATGTCTTTGAGAACCCACGCAGACACGGGGAGAACATGCAAACTCCACACAGAAAGGCCAGGGCAACCGGGGTTTGAACCCACAACCTTCTTGCTGTGAGGCGACAGTGCTAACCACTGTACACACCGTGTGTGTGTTTAAAAAAATAAAATCTAATAAATTAATAAAACAGTAAGCTCTCCCTCTCTCTCTCTCTCTCACTCACACATGCATGCACAGTGATGAATCCTGGTAATGAAGATAGACATAATGTGGCATTTCCAATGGAATCAGAACCTATTTGCTTCCTTGGGACTTGTTGTAGCAGCATCACAGCAACACACGCTAACATAACCTTCGCACAGGAAGACACTGTGCTCTTTCTATTCCATTAATCACACACAAACACTTGAGTAATGTTCACCTCCCCCCTTCTCTTTGTCCCTGTCTGACCCCTGCGTCTCTCTTTCCCTCCCTCTTTCCATCTCTAATGGGGTTGGCTGCACGATCATTGACTGACCTCCACACTGTTGTTGAGCAAATGATGGCAGAGCAAAAGGACTGAGACACACACACACACACACACACACACACACACACCCATGTCAGCATGATTTAAACCATGTGCTTGAGGTTGATAGCTCAAATGGATTATAAAACCAGGCAAATCTGCTCTGTTGAGTTATTGTTTAAGGAACAAACAAGCGTCCTTCTATATTTAATTATCCATAATGAGGGACATAATCCTCTGATACTGAGGGTCTGTCATATGATTTGATACAAGCACACATGGCTAATAATAATATGCAACAATAAAATACGCACAATACATATTATTATTAGTTGGTTTAGTGGGGAAATTAAACAAGTTTCTAGCACAAAAACATACCATAATATCATACCACAACATTTAAACTTTTAAGGAATGTTTTTGAACATTGCTGGTGAAATAATTTAACTGTGTGACCTTGATCGAAGCACTTAATTCTCTCGTGTTGTGTGCACATTTACTGTGTATAGGAATAATACATAAAGTCTTGTTGCAAACAAAAGCATACAGTTGGCAGAGAAATACAAATTCCTCAGATGTAGCCAATAAGTTGTAAATTAATGAGTCACACAGCACCAGTTCATCTGAACAATTGCAGTGCAGTGTGTGGCTGTTTTTTTCAGTTCATTACATGTGTGCTTTTAGTTAAAGGATAGCTTCTGTATTTTTCAAACTAGACCCTATTTTCCCATTGTTTTGTGTCTATGTGACTAAATGGGACAGCATTTTTTAAAATGGGTCCAGTAATACTGAGTGAGCACACTGCAGTCAGCGTCAATGAGACAGGGCTGCAACGTAGCCTAATCCTTGTGGGCAATTGTGCCTCATCATCATATGTCCACTAAGGTGCTATTTTTTTGCCACTGTGTGCCTGAAAACTTTATGGAAATGATCCCTACAGAGACGGATCTTTTTTAAAAGAGCAGCCGCTATATTGTTCTCATCAGACACTGGACTCCCTGACAAAAATTTTAATTTTACCCCTCTGGTCTACTGCTGCCTTGAAGTTTGGAGATTGTTTTCTGTTGAACTGTAAAAGTTGTTTCTTAACTTGATAAAGGTTTGAGGTTTGCTCCGTTGTTGAATGTGGCTGCATCTTTTTTCTTCCTTTGTAAAAACTATTAAAAACTGACCTGCAAAAAACTTTGAAAAAAGTCCAAACCAATTTTTTCCTATTGCTTAGTTGAGACCAATCTCTAGCCTCACTAACCTGTGCGAACACACCCTTGTGATTTTGAAGTTCATGTAAGGGCACTGTTGCATAGCATAAAGGTGATTCACACTAACCTTAGTTTATTTGCCTCCAGAAGCACATAACCTTCAGCAAGTGTACTTAACTACCATTAAAGATGAATATTAACTATGTACGATATGCAAGCAAGCTTGTGTGTCGCCTGTGTCACATTGGAATTGAAGGCGTGAGGACAGTCCTCTTGCATTTACTGTAACAGATGTGGCATTGCCCTTCAACAGTACTGGCTGCATGCAGGGGCCTGTCTGATCACAGAGCAGAGAGACTGGCTGAGCTTCTTGTAAATTTGCTCAACAAACTTGGGCCACTATAGGGATTTGGAAATGACTCTTGGGTAAAATACAAAGAAAGCTCAAGAAGCAAGAATCACACTTTGTGGTTAGAGGCTCCCATAGAGGGCAGTCGGACCACAGTCTTTACATTAGACCACTTTTGTATTATAAAAGTCTTATCAAAGCTGAACAAGAGCACTGTGATGGTTTGACCAATCTGTGAGCAGTGAGAAATGGCTACAGAGAATTGAGATGGAGAGAAGAAGCTGGTGCTAATCAGCTGTGGTTTAGGGTTTCCTGCTGGGAGCTCCACAGACAGAGAGGGGCTGAAGCTGCGGCTTGGGGTGATTCAAACCAAAAAAAAATGTTACTCCCACTTTCTTTTCCTCAGTTCTATCCTTTCTTAGTTTTCTATAACTCTTCTTCTTCTTTCTTTCCTATTCTCTTTTATTGCACTTTCTCCTCCCTTATTCTACCTCTCTCCCACATGTCCAGAGCGGCATTAAAAGTTCAGCGCTCATTAAGCTACTATTTGGCCCGTTCTCTTAGTGATTAAGGTCTTAATTAAACTCAGTGCCAAAGTCTTACAACACCCAAGTGGGTGAGCACAGCAGGAGTAGAGCCTGAGCTAATTTGTCGTGACAAGTGAACGGCCAAATTTCCATTTGTGTGTGACTCTCTGACAGCAGTTGACCCTCGTGTGCCTCCACAGAGTCACGTGTGGTTTCTGTTCACGTCCCCCTGGCAGCGTTAGCATGCAGGGCATGTGCTGCAAGTGTGAAATATGTATTTTATGAGAACTGCCAGAACTCAGCAGTGGGAATCACGCCTGTTGCTGTCACGTGCACACACACACACACACACACACACACACACACACACACACACACACACATCTCTCATCTCTTATCTCTCAGACACACTAGGGGTGCTGCTACCAACCTTCTGAAAGCACACGTCCGTTAGCTGATATCTCACATGGCTGGAACATCTTTGCTTTAACATTAGTAAGAGATTCAAACTCCCCTGTGTGCTCAGAGGGCCCTCTCGCCTACATACCACAAACCTCGGCAGTCCAGCACTGTAGATCTTATGGCCACAGACAGGCTGTGAGGTATTTCGATTCTCAGAAGAGCTGAATGAGGACGGGTGTTCCTTGGGATGTTTTTCTGATTTCGCTCAGACAGTCAGGCTCTCACTTTATAGAACATTCTCAGGAAGGCTTTTTTTTCCTGTTTACCTGCCAAATTGCTGTTGTGTCAGCTCTTGAGGTGATCTCATGCTTCCCTCTGTGCAAAACACAGGCACACACATACAAACAGACCCAAACCATCACCATAGCTTGATGTCCAGATGGCATCATTATAAAGCATAGCATTTTAAAAAGATATAAACAATAGGCATTCATAATAAATACAGTCAAATGAATAATAGATTATCAGATATCAGCTATACTTAAAGCTGCAATAATCAATATTTTTATATTAACAATGGATCAAATGACTCTGTGTGTGTGTGTGTGTGTGTGTGTGTGTGTGTAAAAGGGTCACATGTAGTAACTGTCGTGGAAATTATATGTTTTTGGTGAGGGATTAAGCAAATAATTGAGTAACAACCAACCGTTGTCTTTGAAGAATTTATTAATAAAAGAGAATAAACAGAAGTACTGAAACACATATACAGCTGGTCCAGGGACCGGCTGCCTAGGGCAGCTTTGGCCATCTGGCCTCGAGCAAAGGGATGCATAATCAATTACAAAGTCTAGGTTTCTATGTTTTAGGGAACCGAGATCCTCTCCCAGCCTTAAATAGGCAATCAAGGAGAGGAGAGGAACAGCAAGAAAGAAAACACAAAAAAAAATCTCACAGCTCTGACCAAAACCTTAGTAAATGTGGACAGACTAACATAAGGAGTGTAGAACTAGGAAGGTTAAGTATAAAAAACACATTACATATATATATGTATAAGACATAACAATAATAGTAAAATTGATAGTAATAATAATAAAAGAACATGCATAAAAGATTAAATGTAAGAGGACACAATTTTCTGCCATAACAGTAACAAACCCACAGATAATTATCACTTGGCACTCTGCAGTTGCCTTCAGCTCTACGAAACTCTAAAGCCTCTTTCATCTTGTTGTTTTGGTTTCCCGACCCCCAACTTTACTGTTTTGCTTCACTCTCACCCCTCTCACCTTTGTCATTTCCAGCTGCAGCAAGCAGCTGTTTTCAAAAAAACCTCTAAAAACCCAGCTGCAGACAAAGTTAGCGACTAGCTGGTTATTTAGCAGCTTAAGAGCCAGAGGTGGGACCAAGTCACAAGTAAGCCCAAAGTCCAGACCAGTCAAGACAGGCAAGTCCTAGTCAAGTCCCAAGTAAACTGTCAGTGTTGAGTCCTAACAAGTCATAATGTGCTCTTCACCAAATTAAATACCATTTCAAATTTTATAATTTCATATTAATCATTGACTTAAGCAACATCATTAATTTATTTAAATTTTAAAATTGAATGCTTCATTTTAAAACATTACTATTTCCTAAATCCAAAATCCTAAATAGCCCATGAAAAAAGAAATAGTAAATCAACATTATTAACTTTAAACAGCATATAGAGCTCAAAGAGGATGACAGCAGAGCAGTGTTTCCCGAAGTTGACTGTTTTGTGAGGTGGATGGGCCACTAAGGGGGCTGTGTGTGTGTGTGTGTGTGTGTGTGTGTGTGTGTGTGTGTGTGTGTGTGTGTGTGTGTGTCTCTGTGTGTGTGTGTGTGTGTGTGTGTGTGCGCGCGCTGAGTGGAGCAAAGCAGATACAGCAACACTGAACACAGTGTAAGTATAAATAATAATCCATCCCTTAACTATGCCCGCTTATCCTGTATAGGGAAGTGTAAAATGCCACAGGCTAAAGCTAATAATGTTATATAATTATAGCAGTTATAACCCTCGGTCATATCGACTTGAACTGAACTGGACATCACAGCCTGGCAGAGAGTGAGTTTGACCTTTTAGGGAGGGACAAGAGCTGCAGCTGTAAAGGAAAGGGGTGAGACAGGGGTAAGACAAAACAAGTGTCATTGTGAAACAGCAATAATTGTTTTTCTCCATTAACTTGTTTTTATAATTGGTAGAAGCCAAAGTCAGAATATCAGAATATGTGTGCGAACGGGTTTCAAGCCAGGTTTCAAGCCAGGTGGCGCATTAGACCAGGGGCTCATCTCCTGTTTCCAAAATGCATCACAAACTGCTTGAGAAAGCTGTTGTACTATGATAATTGGTGATGAAAATAAATCATGTTCAATAAGATGTTCTTGTGTGTAGCGTGTGATGTGCTTTGCGTTTAGGTGGTAGGCTACTTGAGACTGGAAGAACTCCTACAGTAAACTAATTCCGCATTGCACAAGGCCTCAGAAATGTTCGTACACAAAGTGCTGTCCAACAGCTGTCTGTGGACGTGTTGCTACAGTTAGTGTGAGTAAATACCGCACAATGCATTTTTTAATCAACCGGCGTATCAATAACTAACCTGGCTAGTTGTAAACAAACAGCTGGCCGAGCGAGGTTGTAACTGGAACGCCGTCAACTCGGGTGTGACGTCATTCCCAGCTCCGACCTCCGAGGCAAATTGAACGCAGCAACAGCTGCATCCATGTTAGCACGTCACGTTTGATGTGGTAATTTCACAATAGGCAAACACACAAGTTCGAAGACTTGTTCTCGCCCCCTACAGTGCAATTCGGCTAGGTATACATCTGCGCTAAGATATCAAGGTGAAAGTCATCATAGCTTGCGTAGTATAGACCCAGCTCCCAACCCAACTTTGAGAATAGATTAACGGCGATATTTTTTTTATCGCCCGATAAGAGTTTCACGTTAACGCAGCCGTTAACGCCAATAACGGCCCACCACTAATATATATATATATCATAATTTATAGGCCCCTGTTTGGGCTTGGGGAGGGTATCAAGTCAGCTCAAGTCAAAATGCTCCATGTGAAGTCACGAGTCATTGGTGTTAAGTCAAGGTTGAGTTGCAAGTCTTTGATCTTGTCAAGTTGAGTCTAAAGTCATCTTATTTGTCACTCGAGTCTGACTTGAGTCCATAGCATGAGACAGTGAAAACAAAAAGGAGAATAAATAATGGACTAAAAACAGATGGCAACAAACACGACTCTAAATCGATGCTAACATTGCCAACTGTTTGCGAATATGTTCTCTGTATCAGCGTTATAACGTGATATGTCAGTGTTGTATTTGCAGCTTGTTGTCTTGCCCTGAAGTGGCCAAAAATCAGTTAATTCAGGTTTAGATAACTTAAATGGGAACTGAAATAGTTTTTACATTGCTTAGCTTCAATTCTTCATCTTAAAATGGTAAATACCGTTCTGAATTGGTTGATTTATTGTTTTCATTAATTACTAAAAGTGGGGAAAAAATGTTGCTTGTGTTCCCAACTGTGGCTTGACATCATTTCGTCCAGCTTCAGTGAGATCAGTGTAACGCTGTGGAGAATGCACACGCCATGTGGGAGGAAAAAGAAAGGCACACTGACACGACACAGTGAACCCCGAACCCGCGGGCAGATTAGGTAATGCCAGTAGAAGTTTGGATAACCCTGATCCATGTTGAAAGAGAATAATGAACTTCTCATGCAACACACCTAAAATCCCACACATGTGATTTTATAATTGTAATTGACCCATTTAAGGTTCTAATCAAAGGACACCGAGTGTGCTGGCAGCACAATAGGTCATTGTTATGTTTGCTAAGCTTCTTACTATTGTAAATAGGTCGACCTGATATATGATGTGTTACTGCCTGGTGCTCGCCACCTTGTCCCCTGTATTGTGTGTCATGAATACCCTCACGCTGGGTCCACAGAGCCCTCTGAATTTCATTGAGAACTGACTTTAGATCGGCCTCCACATGTTTAATCCTACCTCAAAGAATTTGTTGAACTAGCAAGAATAAAGATGGTGGATGTCTGCCTGAGTATAGCTTAGTCTGTGTTTGAACTGTGGAGTCTGGAACCAAACTGGGTCATGGCTTTGTTTCTTGTTTCCTCATGACATGGAAACTAGTATTTTTTTAATGAGTCTGCTCTGCAGAGAGAGGGATGTGTTACTGGGTGCAAACTCTATAGGCAGGAGCAGCTCAGAGCCTTAAGAAACTCCTCAGTGTGGTTCATCCTGGTTACACAAAGCAGCTGTCTGCCCTCTGTTGGTCAAAATAACATACTGCACTTAGATTATTTTTTTGACCAGAAGAGCCCATGTTGCTAAGGTCTAACATTTTTGATTAGTGTAATAACTGACATTTAATGTGTCATGTGTTCTCCTCTTCTCTGTTCCTGCAGCTCCCCAACATGTTTGGTTCTCTGAGCTCCACCATCATGTCTCTGATGATTGGTTCCTACGCCTCCTCTGCTGTCACCTTCCCTGGAGTCAAGGTACATTACAAAGGCTATATTAGCAGAAATTGACGATAACATTGACACATTCTTCACAGTTTTCTCAAATAAACCATGTAAATATACTGTATAGCCATATTAACTACTCAACAAACAATGTGGGTGAAAATCACAGAGCAAAATTGGATTTTTTGCTGATTTACTGATTTAACAAAAATATCAAATAATTTTTCAATCAGTGAGGGTTTTTTTTGGTCCTATGTGGTCATGTGTTGACATCCCAGAGGAGTTGTGGTCAAGCTAGCCACCCAGCATCAAACTTAAGAACATGACTAATGTGTCTGTTGGATGCATAAATGAGCAAACGTTTGTCACCATGTTCACCATGTTTACTAAGTGATCATTTTAAAAGTAAGTGGATGTTCCTAAAAAAATATAATAACCTCCTCTCTCTTCTTCCCAGCTGGTCTATGATGCCGGTGTGTCCTTCCAGGTGATCATGTGGGTGTGGTCGGCTCTTGCCGGGTCTGTCTTTTTCAACTGTTTCTTCAACTGGCCCACAGAAGGTTTCCCAACACCTGACGAGGTAGACTACAGGTGAGTCTGGACGCCAGCCTGTTGCTTTGTCTCTTTCCAGAGACACAAAAATGGTTATCAGGACATCGCTCCTTCATCTAACCTTAATTTGTGTGTGTGTGTGTGTGTTTTTATAAATAAAACAGCAAGATCCTAACACTACAAGAGCTGCCTTCAGCAGACCAGAAGGTTGTTGGAGAGAGACTGAGCCAGAAAAATGGAGACGTCCGACACTCGACAGAGAAACTTCCTAATGGAACTGACACTGCACCCAGTGAGTCAACAAACACACACACAACTGCTATACTCGAAACCATTTACTTTATGCTTTATATAAATACTTCTCCTTTTTTGGCTTGTGTCCATTTAAAACAAAACTTGCGAGCCCTCATTTACAAAAAAAGTCTTAAAAGAAACAATTCATTTTGCAGAAATTTGCTTTTTCTGACTTCACTAAAATATCTGATGGGTCACAAGATTATTAAAGGTTCAGTGTGTAATATTTAGGAAGCTATAGTGATAGAAATGCAACATCATGGTGAATAAAGACCTTTCATAATGAATCGTTATGTTTTTATTACCTTAGAATGAGCAATTTCTATATACATACACCGCGGATTCCCCTACATGGAAGTCACCATGTTGCGCTGCTATGTTTCTACAGTAGCCCAAACGTACAAACTACTCTACAGAGCACCTTTTGTCACTACGCTGAATCGTTGAATACGTACGAAGAAGAAGTATTAGTACTGGTAGTAGTAGTTTGTTAGAAGTAAGAAGAAAAGTGAAATTTGGACAAATGGAGGACCATGCGTATTATTTAGCACAAGAGCTGACAGAGTGTCGGCTAGTGAGGGTTTGACACTCACGATGCTCTACTAGTAGTAGTAACTAGTAGTAGTTTCTACTACGTGCTTGCAAAGGGAGGGGTAAGCAGTGACTGAGCCCTTCGTTGCAATCCGCAACCCTCACCACTAAATGCCACTAAAACTTACACACTGAACCTTTAACAATATAGAAGCGGTCATCCATCCAAAGGTTGCAACCCCCCGGTTTATATACGACTTTACTGCTTTGCTGAAAGATTGACAGACTGGATGCCGCACAGCTTTTACATTTAAATTCTGACTACAACAAAATCCTAATCACTTGCTGTTAACTTCTCTTTGTGTATGAAAGTAAATGTATGAACTCACATTGGACAACAACGAACGTCTCCTCCTCTCTCAGACGCTGTTCCCTTCCGTCGGTCTGTGTTCTCTCCCATCTTCCTGTGGAGTCTGATTACCATGGGGATGACCCAGTTGAGGATCATCTTCTTCATGGGGGCGATGAACAAGATGCTGGAGTTTATGGTCACCCACGGTGTAGAGCATCGTGAGTGTCAAACCCTCAACCTCATTCCCAGCAAACAGTTCCTGTTAAACTTAAAAGAGTTACTGACAGAGTGGGTCTTTGTTTTGTATTTCAGCACCTGAGCAGCTGGTGATTGAGGCAGAAAAGAAAGGTGAGTAGTGTAATAAAACATCTTTAAATTTGTATACTTCATGTAACTTGTCTGGCATATGTGTTTTTTTCTTATTATTTTGATTTAATATGTCCTCCTTCAGTGAGTTTCTACTCGTCCATTTTCGGCACACTGCAGCTGCTGTGCCTGGCCACATGTCCTCTGATTGGATACATCATGGACTGGAGGATGAAGGAGTGTAAAGAGGACAAGCCTGTCTCCCCAGCTACAGTGCAGAGGTACATGTCAAGTCACGACAGTTTAAAAGTTGTAGAATCAACAGTGTTGATCCAATTGATACAAATCACAGTGTCTATTCATGAAAATCATGAATATTCTAAACATGACTTGGTCCATTTTGTTTGATGTAACCAGATGTGACAGACAATGCATGTCAATGTTGGATTGTGTCATTATAATGGGAGTAGCCCAGCACACTATTAATGATCAAACACCTCCCCCATCAGACAGACGAGTGGACCCAAAAGAGACAGTAAGATCCAGAAAGTGACAAACGCCATGAGAGCCTTTATTCTCACCAACATACTGCTGCTCATTTTTGGATGCTGCTGCCTCATAGACAGCCTGCCTCTTCAGGTAGCACATACATACGCGCACACCTGAACACACACACATTATGACAGCCATTGAACAAGTAAAGAATAAATCAGTCAGCGGTCAGATCCATTGATTGTGTCACCTCTTCACTCTCTTCCTTCCTCAGATCTTGACCTTTATCCTGCACACTATGGTCCGAGGCTTCATCCACTCCTGCTGCGGAGGCCTTTATGCTGCTGTGTGAGTGCTGCAGAGCCAACTCATGAACCTCACCATCTGAAGCTCTGTGTAACGCATTCACATCTTAGAGGAAATGGAAAAGCATAACCTAGTTTCCAGTTCATTAATAAGATAATAAACATGCGACTTTACAAGAGAATAATATTTGAGCCCTGACAAGACTATTTCCTGACCCATTTAGAGCTATTTTCCAGCACCATATAAACACCAAACAAAGCAGCACTTTACAATGTGATAAAGGCAACCAGATGTGGTACAAAAGTAGGTGATGCTGCATTATGTGTGTTAAACAACCACACCACTGCAAACATTCTTTTACCAAAAAGCTTCTGCATAATTGAATCAAATGTCTAGTCCTGAAAAATGCATTACAATATCAAATGATGTAAATAATTACAGAACATGTTGTCATGTAGGCTTTTTGGCGGACCATTATCACATAAGACAGGATGTGGGACTGCATGCAGCAAAAATATGTGCATACATTAACTGGAGGATTATAAAAATCAGACAGACTTTCAGCATCCAATCAAAGTATAACTCACTAAAAAGTCACATCGAATGTTTGAGTCTCTGCTTCCTATATTGCTTCTTCTGTGCTCTTAGACTCTGGCAGTAATTAACAGTTTCCCATCATAAATTTGTACCACAGAAAGCAACAGCTCATTTGTTTTAAAAGCATTTTCCTTACTGATGTGGGGCTCACTGTCATTTGGTGTTTCAGACTCTTGTTAACCATGCGTATCTCTCCCACAGCTACCCGTCCAACCACTTTGGTACGCTGACAGGCCTCCAGTCCATGATCAGCGCTGTGATTGCTCTGCTGCAGCAGCCCCTCTTCATCGCCATGGTGGGACCATTGAAAGGAGACCCGTACTGGGTGAGGACGCACACTTATCTCTAACTCTAAACACCTGCAGCGATTGTATGGAGTTATATTTATGTCTCAATTCTGAGGGCTCAATGAGACTTTTTGAGCATTGTAAAAAATATGTTTTGAAGCACATAAATTACATTTTGTAGAGAAATTATAACTGCTGTATGCTCTAACGATTTATTTGAGTGTTTCCTACATTATAACCACATAATCTCACAGAAATAACCTCTCACTCAGTTTTTCTGATTTGCTCATTTTCTTTTTCCCTGATGGCTGATATTCAAAATAAACTCTAACACCCACCAGGAAGTGTATTATTGTAACGATCCACCTGTGTCATCCAACTACCCCTCAGATCAACCTCAGCCTGCTGATCCTCTCATTGGCTGGCTTTCTGTTGCCGGGTTACCTGTTCTACCACCGTAGACACCTTGTGAGGGAAAAGGAGGCGAGAGACAAGCGGGCCGCCGAACAGGAGATGCAGGCGCTCAACCACAACGAGGCCAACGGCTACAAACTTCACAGCAATGGCCTCACTGCAGTGGAAGCTTAGGGGAGCTGTAGGATTTATTTTTGGATGTGCCTTCAAAATGACCACCAGTAATCCATTCATCCACAGATATTTAGTTTTGATACTTACAGTGTTGTTGTTTTTGGACATCGATGGTGCACATTTTGCTCACCATAAACCATTTCACAGGAAATACAATCCTCCGTTTTTTATGACTCAGAATTATACTTTAAGTTACTTATTATTATTACCATTATTTGGGGAGAAGCAGTGTCATCATTATTTGTAGCTGTTTATTTATTTTGGTTTAGGTCAAAGAGCCAAAGTAGTGTGATTTAAAGCCATAGATTTCACTCATAAGCACACGCAAAGACATATGCACACATCACGGTATAGCCTGTGTGTCAGACCGCATATATCACGGTACTTGAAATACTGATACATAGTTTTAAAAGATAATCATCACAATCTTCGCTAACACCAAAGAACAACTTAAAGACACTAGGAGAGCTACACAATCTACTTCAGTATTACTTCAGAAGTGTGTTTACTGAAGCAAACTCTTAGTATATTGTGCTGTTTCTACTGTAATCCCTTAAGCAAACGTTATCTATAAAACACTGTTAAACGCACACAAGCTAAAGAAGAAAATGTAAAGCATGTGAACATCTGAATACCAGATTTCTGGTTCATATAAAGAAGTTTTTGGGACATTTTCAGAGCCCAGTTATTCACACAGACACACCAACACACACACAGATAGGCTGGTTGTAGAGACACCTCATCTACCTCCTCTGTTTCCTTTTTTTGTACTGTCTCTCTGCAACCGACCCCTATGTCTGTCCATCTGTTTTTTCATATTAGGAAATATTAATAATTTGATAGTCAAACACCCAAATTGAATTTCTCCTTGTGCTTATGTTCTTTAGACATATTACTGAGTCAGCCCTTTGTATTTCCACGATTTTGATATGAAAAAAAAACAAAACATTTTTATGAAAATTTAACGAGGAAAAGTATGACTGATTTTTAAATTTCTGACACACAGTGTGTGTCAAAGTTAATGAAACACTTTGTACTGCTTTATGCACAGAAATGAACTAGTGTGTGTATGAAATATGTATTTTAAGTGTCTTTTTATACTCTAGCTGCAGTAGCATTGAAAAGGGAAGCGTTGGTTTCAGCATCAGCAAATGTTCTTTTGTAGTGTGCTAATACAATGAAGCTCAGATGATTGGAAATGTGTATTCTGCTTTTACCTTTTTTGCGTTAGTCATATAGTGATTTTGGAGCAAACCAACATCCACCAAAATTGTTTTTTGTAGATGGAACTGAGGTGTGTTTGTATTTTATTATATATTCTGCTTGCTTTACTATATATGGGTGTGTACAGTATATTAACTGATGGCTGAGGAGACACTGGCTGTGGCTAAACTTGATTTTTTTCTGTGAATTTGGATGCTCAAAGTCAGATTAAAAAGACAGATCTAGCTGCAGGCCCTGATCCCTTTGTTTCAACTGGCTGCAGATCAAAACAGAAAAACTTGCGTTCTTCATGTTGTTTCTGCACAAAGCAACAACATGATGTAGATCTATGCAATCAGCTGTAATGTATAAATTGTATTTTTTGACTAGATCCATTTCAGTGTCAAGACAGCTCTAGTAAATTTCTTTCTTTCTTGTCTGGTGCATTTCTCTCCTGCTGTCTGGTTCAGCCTTTGAATCTTTGCTGTCTCACCTTAAAGGAGATTCTGTTTTTTGTTTTACGTATGTGCCTTTCTCCATAAACCAAAGCCATGTATAGGGATTGCAAGCTCGTCGGCAGGACAGCACTTTTCCTCAGGAGAACACACCGGAATGCCTTACAACACAATACTTTAGACATGCAGTAAATACCAATGTGGTTAAAATGTTTAGTTTGTGATTATTGTCCCAGGTGTTGATTCAGCTTGGTTGTCATTTCTGAGGATGTATAAGTTGTTTAATTTAAATGCTGTTAAGTGCAGTAAGCATTTTAATCTGTTCGATTTATGTTGTTACTTTCCTCTTGTCACAGTACAGTATTTTATAATATTTGAGACAAACATACCAGCAATTCCAGTAACAACTAATATTTTGGTACCTCACTGAGTTGTTGTTAGCCCTCTATTAAAGCTGTCAAATGGCGTTTAAGTTAATGTGACTCCCTTGTACATACCAATACTTGCAACATGACTCAACACCTGAGAGTCTCTTACACAAAATTAAACATTCTTTGCTTGATCTATATTTCAAGACTGTATCATCTACAGTGACTCAACTTATCTCTTTACCCTTGGGGTTAAAGCATTGGTATGTCATACTACATGTGCACCTTTCTTTCTTGCCTTTAATCAATATCCAGCTTGTGCATTTGATAAACAAATAAATGTATGAATGTAAACATACTGTCTTTAAGTGACTTTTTTGCCATCCATTCAAACAACTCACAGCAGCAAGGGCCTCAGCATCAGCTCTGTTTCGTCATTATGTACCTCATCATATAATTTTAACAACCAACAAATCCTACAAGCAGACAAAGACTCAAGCAAAGATAACCAGTTTATTGGATTTTGGCATTATGGTCAAAAGATATCACAATGAAATCAAAAGTAGGGACATACATACAGTGCCTGCTCAGTCATCCAGAGGCTTTCTGCCTTTTATACTGTTCTGTAACCTTTCTTTCCATCATCACACATCCACTGTTGCTGCTCTTTCAACTGTCGCTCACACACACAACCATTTGCATTATTTGATTCATCCCCTCATTAAACAAACTCCCAGTAATACAATCATCTGTAAAACACACACAAGCATCCCCTTACAAAATGCACAGTCACACGCATTCAAACACAGGCATGCACACAGTGGGCTCCTGTCTATCTGAGGCTGTTGCTGTTGGGTTGTGATCCAGCGAGGCCGGGGTGGTCTGGACTGTGGCGGTTCTGGAGGAGGACAGAGAGAGCAGCAACGCATGGGATTATATTTAATTTGCATCAGTGATCGTGCCATTTAACCAGAATACGTTTTACTTATACATGAATGCGGGGGATTAATTTAGCTGAACACACAGCTGATGTGTTCACTGTCGCTAGTTGACATGTACATCGACGTGAAGTAGGAGGAATTCAGTGAGCCTACACATCCAGTACATTTGGGACTATGTTTCACACTGAATTTTGAGGGGATTGAATAATCTTTCTATCAGCTTTTGGAGGAATCTGATGAGCATCATTTTCCAGGTTTCGTATATTTGAGGGTTTTGCCAAAGTAACAAGTAGATACAAAACGTTTTGGAATCTGTGCAGTAGATGGCTTCAGCTGGCAGCTGCAAACCGGGTGCATGTGGCTGCAACATATTCTGAAAGGGCAACGTTTGCTCAGACGGTCTTGCTCGAGGACAATTCTCGCTCTGGTCAGTTGTAGGGATCCTTTCCATGATGTTGTTAGGCACCTCATAAAAAAGTCTGAATCAGTGGCAAAAATACGCATTTTTTTGTGGATTTAATTTTGATGGGCTCAATTGCCCCGTAGGAAAACATTGCAGCTACTGCTGCCAGTTTGCATTTGCTGGCTGAAACCATCTGCTGCACGAATTCCCAAACTTTTTGTACCTACTAGTCATTTTGACACCAAACTATGAGAAAATGGGGCCCAGATTTAAAAATTATAAATGTATCCTATAAGAAAATAAAGTTCAGGAATGAGTTTGGTGCGGATAAAGTTAGTATATTGGATCTTCCATCTCTGCCCATAACTGCATTAGGATTCATAATACCACATGACAGAATTACTAAGGGTCTTGATAGATCAACTTACCTTCTTCTTTTTCTTGTCTTTCTTCTTTTTCTTGCGGTCAGGGTCATCATCCCTCTTTTTCTTCTTCTTCTTGGGATCAGAGTCTGATGGAGTTTCTGTGTTGTTCAAAAAAAAAAAAGCAGGTCAGTGGCCTAAAAATATGTTTCATACCTTTGAGTTTGTTTATCTTGTACATATCGTTTACCTTGTGGTAATGGGTCCTGTGGTCGATGGTGTTTGTGCTTGTGTTTGCTCTTCTTTTTTGGAGGCTGTATGTGCATCAGTCTGTACTGTTCTGGGAGCTGGGAAAACAAACACAAAGCATTCATGCATGTACATTTTGAACTGAACAATATAATAGAAATTTTATTTGCTAATAGTTTGGATGCAACTGTATCTGCATGCTGATTTATTTTAGCAGAATTTAAAACTTTTGCATGGGTGTTGTGTATAGTATTCCGGTAGTACCGGTCCTGTGTGTAGTCTGAAGCCTGTGAGCAGAGCGCCGGTCAGTGGGCTGAAGGAGTTCCCACACACTGGAGGCTTATCGATCAGAGAGCGCAACGAGCTGCCGTCCTGAGTGCCTGGACAGTCGATCATACCTGTAGCACAGAAATGGAGGGACAGAAGTGACAGAGATCAGTAAGCAATGAAACAGCAAGCTGGTAAGCACTGAAAACACTGCTACGAAGATGTAAAAGAGAAAATGTCAAAAACAAAAGCAGCAACATGTCAGGTGTTTCATTATGTTAATGTAACATTTACCACTATATTGGCTATTTTGTGGGAGAATTTACAAATCTGATGTGAACTACAATGATGGTCCAGTCTTACATGTGTATGCTACATCTATGTATATTCAAACATCTACAAGACATAGCTGTGGGTCTTGTGGTTCAGCTCCATTGGTAGTGTCTGAGTTTCTGGCACAACTTCACAACACAGTCTTAAAAAGGTTAAAACTACTGTAACACTTGTAGCATTAAGTACAAATGTATTATGACACCTGTGCATTTCAGCTTGCTGCCTTCTTCTGAGTCATTCTTTGATCAGTAGGTTTGGAAGCAGCGGTGGCTCAAGGACATTAATGGCAGAGTTGGCAGTTCCAACCCTGACAACTCCTATGCATGTATGGAAGTGTCCTTGAGCAAGACACAGAACCCCATGGACTATATAGAACATTCTTCTACTTTAATGCCACTTAAGGTAGAAAATCAATATATAAACACAGCCCATTAGCCTTTGTAAAGAGAAGAAGAGGGAGCAACAAGTTTTAGATGAGCCTGATGAAGGTTACAAGTCGAACCTTGCCAGCCAGTTTTAAACACTATAAGTGTTGATGAAGTTTTGGCCTTCCACGATAACAGCTCCATTCCCAGTGAGGCTGCCAACTGCCAATGAGCGGCCCAGTATACAATTAGGGGCGTTATGAAGAGCCATCAAGGACAAAGTCACTTGGAAACTACTGTCCTACTTTGACCCTGAATCTCTGCCTTTACTACAGTTCTTTTTTCTAATGGAGGTGTGTGTACAGCCCCTTTCATTAACACTTGGCTATCAGGCCACATTTGTTCCTACGCATAAACCCACCTGGTAACTCTGGAAGAAAGTTGCTGAGCTTCTCCTTCACCTTCTTTCCACAGAATTTGTTGTAGGCGTGCTCCAGGTTGTAGTGCGTGATGAGGTTGGTGTTGCCCGTTAACTCGTTTCCCACTAAGCACACAGATTCACATTAGTGTGATCCATGCAAACACCATCAAATCATGTTATATGTGAATAACTAAATATATATATATATATATATATATATATATATATATATATATATATATATATATATATATATATATTCTGTGTGACCATTTTCAACAGTTAACTTTAAGACACAGGATTTAAAACTGAGGAAACTCAGTTTGAAATATTTGTGTCAGACCACACTAAAAACAACTCATCCTATGAAACACAGGTGAGGTAACACCGGTATTTACCTTAACTTACTCAATATTCTCGGTACCACTTAACGTAGTATTCATCTTCACTTCTTCTATCTTGTTTGCTAACGTTAGCTAAGTTAGCATTGTTTACAAACTGCTTAGCAACATTTTGAGCCCAGCTCACCTATTTCTTTAAATTAATAGACAAATAACATACAAAGCATACGACTGTTGAAATAATTCCGACAGTACCAGGAAGCTCCCGCAATAAGTAGAAAGGTTCATTCATGGCTCCGGGCTTCCGCAGAACAGGCCCTTCGTCCCCGAGCTGCGGTGGCATCTGCCCCGCCATAGTGACTTGATTCTGCGGCAGAGGCGGCGGAGGTTTCCCTGGTCCGAAACCCAGAGACGACGAGCCGGGCGGTCCCTGAGCGTCATTTTGCCCGAATAGAGTTGAAAACATTTCCGTCATATCGATCGCGAATAATACATTTATATGCGATGAAAAAGCCGGTTTCTTCAAGCGTATGGCCTTTTTACAATAGAGCTCACCGTGAATCCATCCGAGCGTCAACTATTCGACTCTTCACTTCTTTGTGGCATCATTTTTCACGGCCCCTGTACCGTAATACCAGGCACAAGCACGCACGTTACCGTAATGCTTGATGTATGTTGGCCCACACGGATATAATCACCGAGGTCACAAACCAATTTTTAATTTAGTTTTCAAGTTTATTTTCAGACAAAACAGGCATAGTAAACAAAATCAATTATGTACAGTTCTGTTATTTGATATATCTGCAGATCAAATACTTTGAAGATCACACATCAAAGACATCAGCAGGGCAGAGAGAAGATGCCAGCCTTTCAAACTCTGTGACTGATGCCTAAAAGTTAAAGGACACAAAAAACAGCTGTTAACACTCACTGCAAACTTCTATTCGATATGCAAGATGGGAGGAGGTGGTGTTTTACATCGATGACCCTTGGCGCTTAAACACAGTTAAGTTGGACACCGTTTTCCAAAATTTAAACTTTTTATTTTAACAATGAAACCTCATCATCTTGATGATGCTGTTTACATTCTCACTGGATGCAAATTTAAGAAATGCACTGCAGAATATTCAGTGTGTAAATGCCTGTAAATATGTATTTAAGTAACCGTATTGTTTTAATTTATTAGGGTTTATACAGTGTATGGGTTTATCCCGCAAAACTTGCAGAATATGTTTGGTAACAATATTCAACCTATGTGTGAATTTTTTTTGACGGCAATATTGCAGAAAAAAGGTATGAACCCGCGAATCGCCACTTGCAGCTATGTTTATTTTTTATGTTATTTTAAAATACACTTATGTTAAGTTCTGTGTGTATAGCACGAAAGGACTACAAATTTTGTTTTGTTATACAATCTTGTGTTGTATAATGACAAATAAACAACCTTGTACCATGCTGTATACCGGTATGTCTACTTACATTTACATTTTATTTACATTTATTCATTTAGCTGACGTTTTTATCCAAAGCGACTTACAATTATTATACACATCAGAGGTCGCACAACTCTGGAGCAACTAGGGGTTAAGTGACTTGCTCAAGGACACAATGGTGGATGGGTCACAGTGGGGGATTGAAACCACACCATAGGCAGGCATCTTATCCATTGCGCCATCACCACTCCTACTTATATTTTGGTGCACAAGTATCTTTTGGTCCCAGCTGTCAGACAGTGTCCTCCTACAAACTGTACCAAAACAATGCTTTATCTCCTTTCTTTTTCAATAATTAAAAAAACATCCATGAATTTTCAGCATATCAAAGTTATTAAAACATACACAAAAAGGCAAATGTAGCTAAAATTGCAAGAATATGCTTTCTATGTATTACATAATAGGGCTTATTACATAATAAACAAACTTTAGTAACTTTAGTGAGTAAAGACCCAAGAATTACTTAACACTTATTTACACATGTCTACCCTTGCAATGTGAATGTAAAAATAAACATGTTAAAAATGTTTTTTGATCTTCCACTCACCTTCCACTCATCAACAGCGGTAGTAATACGATGTTCAGTCTGAGCGATACTCTCTCTACCAGCCTGAACCTTCTGTGCTAGGGCAGCATTCTCTGTTTGAATCTTTTTAAGCTCCAGTCGCATGTAGGCCTCTTGCTTTTGATAGTATGGCATCAAAAAGCTGCAAAGGTCGTGTTCGGGAACACCACTCGGCCGCCTAACAGAATAAGTGAGATGGTAAAGGATTAAAATGTTTAGTATTTTAATCATGTTGCAAAATAGAAATATTGCAGTGGTGATATACAGTGAAGTGAAGAAAGGAAATGCACCTGTATCACAGGTCCTATAGTGAGACACAAAAGTGTAAAGAGTGTATGCCAGACAATAAGATGTTCCTTAGTGATTAAAATAACAATGCTGAAGCAAATTATCGGTACGGTTACCCAACAACTGCCTACAGAGTAGACTTCTGTATCTACTTTGAAGAATTCAGAAAATTTCCATGATTAGTAAGTTAAATATTTGACTAACAACAGTTTCCATAAAACACTATTAATATTCAGTTAAATAAATGAGAGAGGGGTGGAGAGAATGTGTGGATTTGCTATGTTTTTTGGCAAGAAAATTAACTTACTACTCGGTTGTTATTACAGTCTATTGGAATGAGTAGTGGTAACGGCAGCAAGTGGAAGTCAGGATTCAGATGTTGTCAAAGAGGGGAACGTGTTTTACAGGGAAACTCAGCATTTATAACTTGATGTAACCAGTAGAACATTTCAGTGGAGCTAAAACAGTAGATGCTTTAAGCGTGGAGAATTTTTAATGCTGGTTACTGACCATGCAGCCTCTGGATTGTTCTTGGCAGCACTCTCCAGTCTGTCCAGCTCATTCAGTTTGAACTCTAACCGGCCTTCTTCAATCAATCTGCTGATGTCCTCCTTCACATATACATACACAGGCATTTATGTAAACAAGTAAAATAAAAGCAAGTATAACAGTGAGTGCATTCACACTTGCATACAAGGCAGTGGACATCCATTGGTTGTTTTTCATACGTGGTATTAACGTGATGTGCTGCTCACCTGTATAGTCCTCCGCAACTCCTCTATGAACTGCTTGTGAATGCTCTCCATCCTCTGAGGGTTCTTCTTGTACAGCGGCCGAAACGTGCTGGCGAATCTGTTAAAACTGCGGGTGAAAGCAGTGTCAACCTAAAGTGCAGTGAAGTGGGACTTTTCCCACAACACCAACCCGTTTTTCAGTTACCTAATCTGGTAATGAAATGATTATTTGATTAATCTCGAAACTGATCAAAAACCAACAGTTTTTATTACTGAGGAATTGTTCAGTCACTTAAGAAGAGAAAGGACCAAATATTCACCATTTAAAGCATCTCAAATGTGAGTATTTGCAACTTTTGTGGTGTTGGACTGTTAGTTGGACAAACAAGAAGGCGTCACTTCGGGCTCTGGGATCTTAAGATTGAAATTTTATATCTGAACTAAAATCTATTGATTAACACAAAAAACGTTGACTATTCACGTTAAATAGCATTCATTAAATTGGGCTTTTTTCAACAATGTCTGGCTTGTGCATTTCCTATGTGTCAATGAATGCTGCAGTCATGATCATCTTGACTTTACATTTATGTCGAGTGCAAGCTTGGTAACGTTACCGTTTGAACCGCTGACTCAACCCAATTTAATGTTTACACTAACGATGATCAATAACAACGTAACTACAAACGACTGCTGCATACAGGCCTTTCAGAGAGATTACACAAAATGACACGTTAAGTTACCTGGCATGCTCGATGAACTTTTCCAGGCTCTTCTGCATCACTTTGTCAAACAACTTCAACCGGTTATACCGACCTTCCGTCTCCTCGGACGGCTTACTAACTGATTCACGGTTTGACATCTGTGAGGAAATGTCGCCTGTAGCTTCTTTAGTCTGATTTTCAGCTGAGTCTTTCACGCATATGTTACCAACAGTCTCCTTTTGTGTTGCTATTTCGCTTTCCTCCATACTTTTCAGCTTCCTCTGTTTACGTTTTGCAGTGCCCGCCAAATCTACGGCGAGTCGCTGCGCCCATAATCTACGAAATCGTTTTGTTTGGCGCAGGCGCAGCTCGATCAAGCCACCACGTCCAGTTACTTCAGCTGTCACTCCTCCTCAAACCCCTTATTGACTGTCGCGTCTGCCAAGATGGGTCTTATCACAGGACTCTGTACTTTCTTGTACCATTTACCTCAAATTTACAAATGGCTGCTGAAGCCGTATTATATCACCTCGTTCTTCATGACCGTCGCCTTCCTGGTGGTCCGAAAGGCTCCAGGACTGTGCGATCACCTGGCGACCGAGCGCGAGGACGGCAACTCCTGCGACTTTGACTGGGTGAGCATGGCGGGGACAGGGTTGCGCTGCAGTGCTGCCTGGTGCTAAATGTGGTGGGGCTGTGTTAGCTGATGACTTAGCTAATTTATTATGGTTTGATTCACAGAGAGAAATGGAAATACTTATGTTTCTCAGCGCAATAGTGATGATGAAGAACAGGAGAGCAAGTGAGTAACCCCCACCCTACACACACACATTTGCCTATGTGTAAACCATTATCATGACATATGTTAAGTGTTTGTTTACACTAAACAGTCACAAGGGGCCTATGCATCAATGCTTTGATGCCTAATTTGGGAGCAGGGAACCACCAAGCTTTATTGACCTATATAATAAATGTATCTCCTTACTAAACCTCATCCTTAACCTGAACTGTAAACAGCATCATATATATTCAGCATCATATCTAACAACAAGGGCATAGGTATTTGAGTCCTATAATGAGTAACTATTAAACTACAACCCAATAGGTATTGTGACCTAATGTGTAACTGTTTCAAATCCTTCACCTGAAGCCCGACTTCCAAGCCACGTCCAGGAAGTGCGATGCTTAAACTTTGCTTTGTTATGTAAACATTACTCAGTGTTAATCCTGCCTTCTTCTGACCTTGAATCAACAGCTTGAAGGTTTTTTCTCTGCTGCATTCATTGTTCCTCCTCTCCTCTCCTTCTCTCTCTCTCAGTCACAATGGAGCAGCACATAGGCAACCTGTTCCTGTTCAGTAAAGTGGCCAACACAATCCTCTTCTTCAGGCTGGACATTCGGCTCGGCATCATTTACCTCGCATTGTGTGTTGGTCAGTGGCCTTGTTACAAATACTGCCCCACTCATGACTAGTTATGGGAAGGGATATTTGTGGACAATCATCTTCCATCAAAAAGGACAAACAACAATAGGGTTTCTTACAAACAGCAGGGTACCAGCCTATTACCTTCACCTCAAAATGGTGAAATTGAAATGTCTTTTGCTGTTAAACAACGGCACTATAGATGCAGGTATAACCCTCAGGATATTGTTTAGCAGAGGTGGATCCTTACATATTGGGTCTTGTAGTCACTTTTGTTAGTGGGTGACAGCCCAAACACTAGGCAAACTCATTAAATATGAGACATTTGCTGTGTGAAATAGCTTATCCACTCCTTTTCCCTGAATGTATAGTATTTTATTCAAACGTATTAAATGGAATAATTTCACAGTAAAACACAACAGGAAACTCTTAGGTGCCATTATACAGGACATGATTAAAGCCAAATGTTGACCTGGATCTATATATTTGAGTCTATGGAGTTATTGGTGGATACTCCATACAAATTTGATGGAACCGATTAACTTCAATACAAAAGAAAGGCACCTGCACACTGCAGTTATAACTCGTGTTATTACTGATGTTTCGACTCAACACTGCTCTTCTTCAGGCCATCACAACTAAGGTTAAAGGAGCTCTGTTTCCAGTGTGTGGGCACCTTTCTGTCATATTCTTCTCATTAGATTTTTGTATCGAGCACCTCTTGCACTAAGGCATTGTGGATGTGCACGCAACCTACCCTTGCATCTTTAAACAATGCTTCTATGGTTTTACTGTAAATTTATTAACCTAAACTGACATTTTCATAGCTTCAGATAATGTATAACACATTTAGCCATTGTTTTCATCCTCTGGGAAACTCTTGTAAAGTATACCTGTCTATCTCTTGGCTCCAGCATTCGTCATGACCTGTAAGCCACCTCTCTACATGGGTCCCGAGTACATCAAGTACTTCAGTGACAAGACCATAGATGTGAGTATTTCACAGGCTATGCTGTATTGCAGTTGGTTAAATACTTGTATATTCATTTCATGATGTAAGAAGACCATTTGGATGGCCAGTTATACCTCAGAGATATTAAGTTAAAAACTCAACAAAAAACAACACAACGGGTGGGAATGACCATGGGGTAGTATTTATATGCATTCTAATAATAACGTTAACATGTGAGTGTCTTAGTTTGTTTTCTTTTTGTGCCAATCAATTGCACAATGCAAAATTTTTCAGCGTTTCAGTGTATAATGGAAGTCCCATTATAATAGCAGTATCCAAGTTAAAATTATAAAATGTTATATACTATATCAGGCAATTTAAATTGAAATAAAATGTTACACCTCCCTAACTGATGATGTCCCAGTCCTGAAGGTGAGAAGGATATCTCTAACTGTGTAATCTGCCCGAATCTAATGTTGTGTTGGGCCATTAGGAGGAGCTGCAGAGAGACAGTCGCGTCAACTGGATTGTTGAATTCTACGCCAACTGGTCCTCCGAGTGCCAGTCTTTTGCCCCCATTTTTGCCGACCTTTCTCTCAAGTAAGAGTAAATACAGGCCGTCTGTCTCCTCAGGCACCCATCATGTAAATTTATCATAATTGGCTGAGCTGCGTTCAAGCAAGACAATTCTGGACAAATACACACTTTTGACTATAAAGTCACTAGCAGTCACCTGCTACTCTCATAAGCAACCATGATGTATATTTACTGTGTGGAAAATATTCTGCTTTAAGATGATAAACCTTGATTAATACATTTTTTCAATCTACTGAGCATTATATATGCTTTTATTAGAATTGTATTTATTCATAGCTGTTCTGCAGACACTGGTGTCTGCATTCGATGGAAGATTTTAAGATGCATTGAATTTAATCAAAATTACATTATCGGACTAGACTGCCGTGTTTCAGCTATGCAGAAGAATCTAAGTCAAATGCTTAAATGCAAAGGCTTAAGTGATGCATCTTCCCCTGCATACTGCAGATACAACTGTGCTGGACTCCGGTTTGGGAAGGTGGACATCGGACGCTATGGAGAGGTTTCAGAGAGGTCAGTCAGTTTTTCCGCTCGGCACCTGTCTTGAATGATGCAGCAGTAGTTTTAATGTCACAGTATTGTTCATTCATGCTTTCCACAAATTCCTTCTTTTGACATATTTTCTGAGCACATGCATTGACTGTCCCATGAATTCTGTCTGAACAGGTACAAGGTTAGTACTTCCCCTCTGGCTAAGCAGCTGCCCTCACTGGTGCTTTTCCAAGGAGGGCGGGAAATAATGAGACGTCCAATGGTTGACAATAAAAGGAGAGCTGTATCTTGGACCTTTAATGAGGTAAGTCTAGTCTGTAACAGACATGTTCACTATATACAGAGTAGGTATTGCTTGCAGCAGCCTCACATTCAGACATAGATGCTAACATGACGCTTATTTCATCCCTAGGAGAACATAATCCGAGAGTTTAACCTCAACGAGCTCTTCCAAAAATCCAAGAAGCTGAGCAAAGGTTGTGATTTCCATGAAAAGGAACAGAATGGCTCTCAGCCAGAGGAGGGCAGTGATGAGCTACCTCCTGGAACCAACAACCCAGCACTGCCCACAGAGAGCAAGAAAGACCAGTGAAGAGGATGATTCTGAGAGGGGCTGCATGACATCTTTCCTTTTATACCAACATTGCTACGCCTTACGTAGAGGAAAGGAGGTTCAACCACTACACTAAATCGTCCCTGTGACAAATAAATACACCAAAAAGCTGGACCACAGCTCCCTGGTCTGACTGGAGATGATGCAGTGTGGTTTGAGTGCAGCCATGTAAAAGATATGCAATGATTTGGGGACAATTTACTACAGCCACTAAGTTATTTAAGAACAAATGCCTTTTTTTGTAATGATTGCTTTGTTTGGCTGCTTTCAGCAACATCACTGCGTGTAAACTTTTGCTTCCTGTATTTTGCAACCAGTATGTTTACTGATGTCTCATATTTCAAAACCAAAGAAACTGAAATTAAAAAAAAAATAAGTGCACAGATTCATAATGCATTCAGTTTTTTCATCAGTTTGACCTTTTTATTCTGAGAAGACATCTTTTTAAAAATTCTTTATAAGGCCATTTTGGAAATGTCTTTAATGTACTCGTTACAAATATTTGTGAAACTCGTTCCATTCATCACAGCCCACAATAGTGATATTTTATCTCCCACAGAAGTATACCTACTATACTCACATAGTAAAATTGCTCAGTGGCCACCATCCTTGGCAGGCTGTTTGTGCCATTAATGATGCTTCTTTTCTTGTAACTGCCCACGCATGAACCGGCTGGGCATTTGACAGTATTCTCACAAGTACACTCGCCAGTGAAGCATTCGGCACGAAAACAAAAATCCACATGCACACCAAAGACACAGCCTGGGAGGGTTGAAAACTCGTAACACAGTCGTTTGGGTTGAACAATGATACTTATGTGCTTCAAGCGTGTACTTTCCACAAAAGACGGGCTACATTCAGCCAGCTTTGACATTCTACTGCAAACACCGCTGTGGGCCTTGATAGAAAAATAATCAAATAAATAAAACCTCTACTGTAATGCCCCATCGTGAAAGACAAACTCACATACACACCTCCCTTCCCCTAATTATTTCTTTTTCAACATGGCTGTGTACAAAAAAAACTGTACTTTGACAGAAGGTTTTTAATGAGCAAGTTAATCAAAAACTCTAATCTGCCTTACATTTCTTCCCCTCAGTGTAAAAAATAATAGAAAAAAAGTTAAAATGCAGTTGCATCACTATGAATGGTCTCAAGGCAAAAAAAATGTATTCAATTGCAAACCAGCCTCTCTTTAAAAATCTATTCAGTGGCATATTGCATTTACAATTTCATAATGTTTTTTTTCATAAAAAATATTAATTTCAAGGACAAACTGGTAGAGACTGGTTTAAAATTGTGTCTAAACCTACATGGTTATCTTGTCTAGTGAAATAAATAAATAAAGCCCTTCCCTCGCTGCCCCTATTGTCTGGCCGTCAGTTAAAGGTACAAGGTTCTGCTCGCATCTGCATTGACTCAAAGAAAAAAAGAAAACACCAAAAAGACATACATTGACCTTAAAGCTACCAACAAATTTTGCATAATGTCTCTAGCATAAACATTACAAGCGTACATTCCACAAAGATGCTTGTGCTGCAGTCGTGATTCAGAATTTCTTTGTGGCTTTCCAAAAATAAAAAGTAAAAATTAAGCTCAATTATTTGCCACTTTAGCTGTCCACCAAAGGATCATCCTTCTCTTTGGACGATGTCAAATCCAGCAAGAGCTCACGAGTGGCTGATGCAGCCATTAACTATAAACAGGCAACTGATTTGAAATCGCGTTCATGAATAATTACACACAGTAAATCTGCCACCATTATCAATAGTCATCTTCAATACCTGACAATTTGATTCAATAATAATCTGCAAGATTTTATACATTTGTATAAAACAATATTTAAAAAAAAAGATTTATAAAACTAAAATGATACTGTGTTTACAGGTTGGACTCTTCTCTCCATGACTCTCATTGATAAACAAGTTGTGTGGTCCATGCAGACAGAGGAGAAAACGTTTCTATTGGTCAACAGTCCTAAATCCTCCCTCTTAAAATTCTACATCCACTGGATAAAGGCCATCCTTTCCTTAAGTGTTGGACACCATGGTCAATACTCTGTGTGCTAATGTACCAAAGTAAAACAGCAAATCATTAAATTGCTATGCATGATCTATAGACATATCTGTACCCAGCGGTGATCATACAGTCACATCAGTCTATGGCTCACAAAGAGGCTAAATGGAGACATTGATCCTGTGAAAATTTAACCAGTGTCTCCTTTTTACGCTTTGTTGAAATGTGAAAGGCTAGCAGAGAAGAGTGGCCAGTGGCTTTACAAAGATAACAAAGTGAGTACCAGATAGGCCAGCTCCTTTAGTCTGTTGCTGCGGAGAAAAGTCATTTCAGCGGCCTGCGGTCATGAATAATATCCAGCTCAGGTAAGAGACAAGTGGAAGTAGTCCAGTGACTTTTTCCACACTCCTCGTGACAGACCATGAAGGATGTCCATCACTCAAACTGATATCTCGTAAGTGGTCCCTCCGACGCCCGTCACCTTCTTCACCCCGCCGGCTGGTTTGGATGTGGTGTGATTGGCCAAGACTGGGCGAGAGGTTGATCTGATTGGACAGGCCGGGGGAGGGGTTGGGGGGTGCAGATTAGGGATGAGGACAGGGGATAAATGGATGTGGAGGTGAGTAGTTCTACTTCAAATACAACAGCAAACAAGCACAAACAGCAAAATGTTCCTCTACTATTGATCTTGTAAGGCATTTGGTAACTATACTTAGTGAGAAAAGGACAAGGACAGAAAAGGCTAAAGGACAGTAAGTAAAGAGCAGCATCATAAAGCATGCTTTCACAGAGCTAAACACATAACTAGCATGCTGTTAACACTAATGCACACATTCCACCAACTGAGCCAATACAACTTCCATACACCTGTCCAACTGGTAAACACTAAACAAGCAAAAGACTGACTGTAAACCGTGAAGGAGGAAAAGGAAGACTCACACAGATCAGGGAGGAAGAGCAGGGCTGACACAAACCAGGGAGGAAGAAGAAGAGGATTAGAAGCAAAAGGAGGAGGAGTAGCGGGCTGAGAGATCTGGCGACGGATCACTACTCACTGTGGAGCCTGTTGCCCTCCTCCAGCTGCTCCCCCCTCCCAGCACAGTGCCACCTCCTGTGGGCCGAGTCTTGTGCTGAGGCCTTGCCTCCCCCATGTATGACTGGGACTTGCCGAGGGAGAGGCCCCGAGGTGGTGGGGAGACAGGGGGCTCTAGTGAGCGAGCCCCAGGGGAAGAGGATGAGGAAGAAGGGTTACGAGAGGCTCGGAAAGTGGAGTCCTGGTTATGCTGGAGCAGGTGCTGGATCTCAGGAGGCCCAGAGGAGGGAGGGGGCGGGCTGACGGCACGCAGGTAGGCCCTATGGGGGGAGGAGAAAGTGGCAGAGCCCTGGAGCAGCTGCCCCTCCCTCTGCTGGGCAAACTGAGCTGAGAGGAAGGGCGACGTGTAGCCCTGCAGCCGGGTACTGGGTGACACCACCTCAGGCTGGCCTGTTATAGTCGCTGAGGGAAACGGAGCATGTGGCTTCTGTGGCGACAGCTCGTGGGCCGCTGACCGAACTCTGGGCTTTCGGATGGCGTCAGCAGGCTGTCATAGGACAGGCTGCCATTCCGAGGCGTCTGATTTGCCAGGCTTTTGTAGCTGGTGTCTGTGGTGCCTTCTGAGTGGAGCGTCGCCAGCGGATTATGTGCCGTCTGCGCTGAGCGCAGGCTGGAGGAGCGGGAGCCGCCAGTAGACAGGACCAGAGAGGATGGGTAGGAGGTGTAGGAACGCCCAGTCAGGGAGTAACCTGACATGCCCCCTGATATGCCCCCAGCAGTCCCGCCAGGGCCTCCGGGGCCCTCTCCCCTCTCACCTCCCCCTCTGCGCGCCCCTACACCTCCCCCCACCACAGTGGCCCCATCCAGGCTGCTCGGCTCCGAACGGTAGCTAGGCTGGTGGCTGGACTGGAGGATGGAGGGAGATGGAGAGTCAAGACTCTCCCCACGGATCATCTGAGGAGAAGAGAGAGAAGGAGAGCACACCAAAGGTAGAGAGGAGGAGAGGGAAAGGAAAAGTCTGATGAATATGAAAATCACCATGTTACCTCAGGAATAAATAACAGCACAAAAACAAGTTTTTCTACAGATTTTAACAGGGAAAAACAGTGGTGGGGAGAAACTGGATGCTTGACCGGTGCTCTACTCCATCATCACACTACTGGATTGGAAACATTGACTGGCTTGAACAAGCACTGACACTGCATGTCAAAGACTGTGTGTGTCAACACATAAATGGAAATAAAAGTACATACTGTACATGAACGACACATTCCAGTCAATGCAGTCTCAGGGGAAAAGGACAGATCCACTTAAACACAGAGACAGCCAAAGGGATAGACAAACACACACAGATGATACTAGCTGAGACTTACTGATCGACCGAGGGCCACTGAATGATCAATTTAAAGTAAAAACAAAAAAAGAGGTGCATGGTATTAACCACAAAGAAAATTAGAAGGGGCGGGGCATATCAGCCACCAGACGATCTGTTACTGTAATATATGGGATATTGTTTGTTCTGTTCTCTTTACTTCTTTGTGTGCAGGTAAATCACATTCCTGTGTTTTACAAATACTAAAACAAGCTTGCCATGTAATTATCAGCAAGGCTGTGGGTATTTAAAAGAATAGATTAAGATTTACATCTGTCTTACATGTGTCTGTGTTTCCAATCACACAAAGACATGCAGTTAACTTCCTTTAATACTATGAATATACAGTACCTACATCATGTTATGTGAATAGTTATATGCAGTACCTTGTCTGTGCATGTGTAAATGGACATGTACCTTGCTGGGGTGTGTGAGGGCTGTGTGGTTCCTTCCTGGGCTGCTGTAGGCTGGTCGGTACTTGTACATTGACGGTGTTGTTGGAGCTTCAGTCAACAAGCTGCTCTCTGAGTGGCAAGAAACCAAAAGAGAAATTTGAAAGAGGCGTGTGATTAGAAGACAAACATTCAGCTGTTTACATAAGAGGTAATACACCTCAAGGACCTGGGCCGGACTTGATAGTCAACACAGAAATGATTATATGTCAGGTGATATACCTGCAACTAGTTTCACTTATGTGGTTGTGTGTCTGTTCTTGTCTCACCCTCTGTGTCAGCACGGGGCAGGCCAGGGTAACGAAGTTCTGGCTTTGGAGGAGGTGGAGGCTCTGCATCTGCTGACTGGCTCTCCATCTGATCTAGACTGCTCTTGGACTGGAAAAGACACACAGACATACAGTTTTAGACCGTGTTCTGACTTGACAATTGAAAATAAACCTGCCTGACACAGTGGAGTACAGTGAGAAAAAAAATGGCGCAACACAATGCAATGCAAATTCATTTGGCCAATCAAATGATTGCACCGCACATTGGAGGTGATTACTTTTTAACTTGAGCAGTATTTGTTTACCTCGTAATTTATTCAACAGAAGATAGAACAATTGTTGCTATAATAACATCTTGATGTGTGAAGTTCTGTTTCATACACCACTGTTTACGGTTTTGACATCTGATAAACTTTTAAACTCATTGATGTTGAAGTCTGTACGCCCACTTACAACCTGATCAGTGAGCACCTTTTGCAGTGAGAGGCGTCTTTTTCTAGTTGTTTTCTGTAACCACTAAGAATTTTGCACTGTGCTAATTGCTCCCTGGGTGTCTCATGTTTTAGACACTCTCGCTTTTACTGAGAGTCAACCACTGCCAAGTCAACGCCCCAATATCATTGTGTTTTCCCCATTGTCCAGTTAAATCAGATTTGTGAGTTTACTTAACAGTAAAATAACAGTTAGGCTAAGAACAGGTGATTTGGTGGTTGCCTAGCATCATAAAAAAGATTAAATCATGGGCTTCAACAAAAAAAGGCAGTGTGGTACGCTTCTGTCTGATCGGGGCCTTAAGCAGCTGCTAACACATGTGGTAGGCTTTTCTGGTATTGTATTATATTCTTATTTAGTGTGGAAAATACTCTGACAATTAAGAGGTCCCATGCTGTGGGTGGTGCTTCAGAAAAAAAATCATCTACCACAATAACACACAAATTTTCACACCAAATGCAGTATTTTGTCTTCACATATTTGGAAGGATGAGAAGATGTTTATCATCTGTCCTACATGTTCCCAGTTTTACAAACCTGTCGCACACATACAAAGCTAAGCATCGGAACCAGTCCTTTATCTCTAAATCAATTCTAGCTCCAACCTGGCCTGAAGTATTAATATGAGACTCGCAACCCTCCATGAAAATGCAAAGATTCTTGCTCAAAAATGACCTGGCAATATTTTTATGTGAAATAAATCTTACAATATAGATAAATGGAAAATAATAAGCTTAATTTGGGGACCCCCAAAACTTTATTTTGACATTTTAGGAAGGGTTCTCCATATTAATAGGTGTCCAAGATCACCAGTATTTCACATACACACACTACTCTTATCGTTCTTCATTACATCTGTTAACCGAAGGAGCCGTGAAACCAATTCATAACACAGAAATACTTCCAAACAACAATTTTCTGTATTCCTAAAAGGCACACGTTATTTCACAGTGACAGTGTATCCAGTCACACATACAGAATATCCCAAAAATTTTTTTATTAACATGACGATGCATGAGAATGTCTGTATCTACATCCAAAGTTCCACCTGTAGATGGCTTGTTTTTTTGCTGATCTTTATTGGATTCAGTATCACTCACCCTGGTGCTGTGTCGGTCATTCTGGATCCCATTGTCCAGGACCTTGGCTTCTAGCTGGGCCTCAGTGAGAGGCGGTCTAAGAAATGGTGGCTGTACTTCCACTGCCTGAGGACTCCGCCACCGGCCCATGTACCTGTCAGATGGATATACAGTACATTTCCATCCCGATTAAAATGATATAAGCTTCAAACAACAGGCTTGGCAATATGTTTCTCTACTGACAAAGATAATTGAACACCAGAAACAAACACTCACAATGAAGGTTTATGCTCTCATAGTATACACCATTAACTATACAGACAAATGAGAATATTAAAAGGGTGGAAAAGTGGAAGGGGAGAGAGAGCAATGGAAAAAGAATAATTAAGAGCAGAGTGTTAAAGGAGGGCAGAAAACAGATGGGTGCTGAGGAGAGAGGAAGGCTGACCTGGGGGCCTGCGAACTGCAAAGCACATGTGAAATATTCCTCAAGCAGCCATTGGTGAAAGGATTAACGCCTCCCCGAAACTTCCCCGTCACCTACAGTGAGAGGGAGGAGGAGAGAAAAGCGTTCCGGCTCACCAATGAAACAAAAATCTCTTGATTCAATGAATTCTATGTGATGCACACAACCAGCTCTTGTATGTACCTGTTCATTTGTGGTCCTACCGCGGGCCACTAAAACTATGTGGAACCCAGTTAGGCCAGCGACAGGGACAAAAAACAGACCAGCCACACACATTACAGCCATACTGGGAGGAGAGAGTCAAGAAAGTCACAACAAATCCAGCAAAAAAGGAAATAAAAACAAAAGAAAAGAAAAATGAAATAAAAAAGGGAAAATAAAGTCTTAGAATGTGTCCCTCATCTTTATAACTGCAATGAAACAAGTGAAGGATACGTAACAGCAGCATGTGGCGTGTCCAGCTGCTGGCGGTGGTGCAGCACATAAACCAAGCCAAAGCCAAATACGTTCATGATGTGGGTGGTGAGTGACAACAGGAAGAGGAAGAAATGGCGATAATTCCTCCGACCAATACAGTTGTTCACCCAAGGACAGTGGTGGTCGAAATCCTGAGAGAGCACAGGGTCAAAAGGACAAGAAGGTGGAAAATAAGGAAAATAATGATGATAAGCACCAACTACAGCACACTGAAATCAGATGCCCAGTCGATCTCCCACGCTTACACCTGGAAAACTAAGAATAGGATAGATCTAGGTTGGGCTACCAAGTCACACAGGAGGTAATAAGCTCACTGCAAAATTAGGACTTGCCATTAAAACTAGCACACACACACAAAATGCAAATTCATGTTTTCAGACATAATGCTGTTGAGACCTGGTTACACAAAGCCAAGAATGGGCTGTAAAAGTTCCGCGAACATTCAATTGAAAAGTGAGAAATACAGAAACAGGAGAAACAAAAAAGAGCCTGTATAATCACACACTGTCGCCCTGTTACAACCAATTCCCCTTTATAACTTTCATTCATATTTGTATTAGGGTGTGAAATAAATAAATTAAAATGAAACTATTTTGGAGTCACAATAAAGCAAGCCCATGATACTGTGTGTGTGTGTGTGTGTGTGTGTGTGTGTGTGTGTACCTCCACACAGTTGTCGCAGACTGAGCAGTGAGAGCAGCTCGGCGGGCGGTAGAAGCGGCAGGTTGAGCACCACTTCATGCGCACCTGGATGCCTTTGATCTCCACTGTCTTATAGAGCGGAGCTCGGAAATCGTCCTCTTTATCCTCATCCTCCTCCGCTAAAGACAACAGACACATACATCAAGGCTGTACTAACATCATGATACCTTATCATATGGGTCATCTGTCATTCTGCCTTAATATAATAATTACTAATTGGTTATGGTTATTGTGTCATGTACTTAAAAGCATTACATATGCGTCATTAGTACATGATAACTAACTTTCTAAGGCAAAGACTTGCATACCAACATGGTTCACGTGTGTTTACCTCTGGGGAAGACTCCGGGGTCCATGAACGTTGCCATGCAGAAGTTGGCAAGGGTGAAGAGGAACATCACAGCAACGTAGATGGGAATGACAAAGGAAAAATACTCTGACAACCACGGACACCTGGACATTACAAAGAAAGGACGGAAACAAAATTACACTTTGAGATATTATTGCCATAACTACCAGTCTTTCAAAGTCTGACATATTATCTTGGTCTAATCAAGACAGAAACAGCAGCAAGCTGATACTAAACAAGCAGACTGGAATCCCTGCACTTGCTGACAAGAAAGAGATGCAGAAAAATGAGCAAGTAACACTCCACGCTCCACCAACAACCACTGATAAGCCTTTGTGGAAGGCAATTTACTACCAAACAACTCCAGTAAAGCTGTTTAGTGGCCAGAAATAGAAGACTGTGATTAAAAACGGGGAGCTCCCGTGTGTGATTATGGGGAACTGTGTGAATGCATACGTTGCTAAAACAAGGGGCAATTTTTTGAAGTTAAATAAACAACAAAAATAACAGGACATCTTGAGATAAAACATAATGCATGCGGACATTTACATATGTGGTTAGGGTTAGGGTTAGGGTTAGGGTTAGAAACACAAATACGTACAAAAATAATGGACCCTTTGCACCAAGTCTGCTATATGTACGACAAAAAGATACTTACGTGAAGCAGAAGAAGAGCGTGGTGGATCCGACAAGAAAGGTGGTGGCTGCAGACACCGGGACATATCGGCTGGGTCGAAACGGACGGGGAGGAGCAGTAGCAGGGACACCTACTCCCCCCCCAACCCCCCCACTACTGAAGCCCGGCATCAGAAAGAAAGAAGGGGAGGAAGACAGAGAGGTAGATATCTACTGTCTACCTACAGTAAATGATGCTTTACTGATCAAAATGGCAAATATGGTGTTTGTCTGAGAGGAGAAGCCATAACTACAGACTGGAAAAGAAAACAAACACTATGCAAACATGAGGGATTCTCTGTGTCCAGACACTAAATGTCTCTCGGCACTAATACAATCACTGAAAGAAAGAGGGGTTATTTTTATTTCACAATATACAACTCCACTTGCATGTGTCCACTGTGTTGTAAATATTTGAGTGCATAATCTTAATAGAGGCTTATAAAAGCACAACTACACAAGAGCAATGTGATACAAAAATATGTGTAGGTAATTCATAAATATTTTTGTATGGCTTTAATGTAACTGTATTTGGTGCAACAATATAAATAAATCTAATCTTAAGCTGCTCCCTGGCACCAGTGCAACCGTAATGCTGCTGTGTATGCAAAAGCACAGACACTCTCACACGTGACTAAAAGTGGAGCAATCTAGGTTTCTCTCCACTCCTGAAACTCAGTGTTTACACTAATGCTCGTCACTGTGCTTGAATTCTGATCATGCCTCTCAGAGAAAATTAATATAAAAAGAAAAAAAGACCAGGAAAAAATGAAAGAGGTAGTGGGTGGATAGCCAGCAGGCCAAGAGCAGAAGCGCATAGGAGAACAGGCAGAGGATTGAACGCAGCAGCTGCTGATGACTTCTGTGATTGTTCCGCAAGGGCTTATTTAGGCACTGGGTGGGTGGAAGAAACTGAGGATGGCGGCAGGAGGGACAGTTCCAGCGTTTCAAACTAAGTCAGCAGGGGAAAACAACTAACAAACAAATTCACTTCTAAACCTGTTGCAAGAAGGTGCTTAACATCAAACAAAAGTCCAGCTGGATTCTATTTTTAAAAAACTGCTTAAAAAATGTTTTTAAAAAATGATGTCTAGCCTTGCCTTTACAAGTAAAATCGCTAAAATAGCCAAGCAGAGTCCCCAAGATCTTCTGAGACCCCCGCCTTTAGTCTTTGTGTGAATACGGGGACAAAATCAACTCATTCCAAAAAGAAGACCCGTGTATGTCACCGAGGTGTCACCACACTTGGCCGAATCGGGGTGTAGAGACCTCTCCCACCTCCAAATTCTGTGCAAATGGATCTCCTTTCCCATTTTGCATCTTTCAAATAAAGCCATGCGCAGCAGTGGAGTTACATTGTCTGATGCATTTTAGTCCTTTTTTCCTCTTTGCCCTGCCGTCTTCTTTTACCTGCTGGCGCTGTGGGTAAGCTGTTGGGGGCCTTGTAAAAAAAAAAAAAAAGGACAAAAATAAATAAATAAAGTATCACACTATCAGCAGGCAAAACCTAAGAAGACAAAACAAATATTGCAAATAATTAGATCATAATCAATTAGATTATTGACTATTTTGATAATCAATACATTCCATAGCAACCCATCCCGTAGTTCGGGTTTATAACTGTTGGTTGAATAGCAAAGCCAATTTGAACATTTATATTTACTCATTTGGCTGACACTTCTATCGAAAGCGACTTACAATTGCTAGGCCTATATGTCAGAGGCCACACTGGAGCAACTAGGGAGATTAAGTGTCTTGCTCATGAGCGGTGGATGTGTCGAAGTGGGAATCGAACGCTTGTCTCCCAAACCAAAGGCACGGAATCATCCACTGCACCACAATGATCACGATTCATTGAGAAAATATGTGGCAGATTCAATCATTACATAAATAGCTGGGGCCATGTTTCATTTCGCACGTTTAAACTTCATTGTGAAAAGTTGATTTCCTTGTTAGGTTAAAAAAGCAAACTTATGTGAGAGAGAGAGCAGAGGTTTCACAACAGGCTGACTAAGCAGCTTCTTACTGTGCGTATTTCTCACTATTACCTATAAAATAGAGCTGTTGTACAGACACCCCCAGTTAGTCGAATTAAACACCTCCCACTACTGAAAAACCATGGAGATAACGATCTGTGAAGATGGTGCACACCATCCATCAGGCTAATCCCCCTCATCTCCAGGTGAAAAACTACCCTGTGCTGTGTGAGCACACTAGAAACCGATCCGGAGTAACAGTGTAATCTGATAGTTTGGACACACCCCTCTTCTCAACAATCACCAATACTAAACAAAATACAGAGCTTAGACCGAGGTAGAGTGTCTGTTGTTAATCATCTCATCTGCCCCACAACAAATCTCGCCCCCCCTCCCGACTATAATGGATGTTAATCCTAAAATCTCCGTGTCGAGCCCTGTCTGTCATGTCACCGCAACAATCTGCAGCTCGAGAGCAATATCATTAAGTGGCCGATCAAGCAAATGTTCTGAATTTTCTGAGCAATTGTGACACACTAATAGTTGCTACCTAATGTCTTAATTACGACTATGCCATTCAATTGACTAATAGTTCAACTTTGATCGATCACACGTTGAAATAGACCAAGCGTTAAACAACAGGCCATGGCAGGATCCAGTCAACTAAGTTACAACAGTAAACCTCATTAAGACACGCTGTTTTAAACTAATAACAGACACTGCGATGTTTTCGTTTGATGTAATAATGAGTGGTGTAATAAAGCGAGATTTAAACGCGACCCATACTTAGAAATCAGTTAGCTCTTACCTAGCCTCGAAAGTTTTTTGCGACACTGCTCAGTCCTTTACCACAGCTAAAAGAGTTAGCCAACGTCACCTGGCTAGGATAGACGCTTTACACTCGCCGAGTAGCATTCGTTAACGGCTGACAAGATAACTGTGGCTACGTTCAGCTAAACAGCCACCATGACGAGCAGATAAAACAAGCAGGACATACCTGATATCGAAAACGCAAGCTGTTTTGCCTGTAGGGTGTGGGTCGTAACCGTCCTCCTTGAGTTAGCCGCTAGCAAACTTGTTAGCTCGCTTGCTAGGCCGACATCGGAATCCCGGAACTAGTCCGTCGTCCCTCAGGTGGGATGAACAGCCAATCAGAGGCCGAGGAGGTGCGGTCTCAGGAAAAACAGCTCCAACACCCTGCGTGAGCATGTAGCGTTGATTATTATTACCAGGAAAAATGGTTGTTCTAAATCTCATACACTTTTACTAGCAAATAAAGTTAAAGGACTACATCTTAAAGTAATAAATAAATATTATCCTTGCAAACTGCAACACATTTAATGCGAGACACCACAAACTGGCTTTTTTCTCAACTTTACTCAAAAATTGAAAATCAAAATTGAACTCTACAAGCGTAAAAAAAACGGTTTTTTTTTTAATATCAACATATTTTCTTATTAAATGCGCACTGATTTGCATATCAAATCCATTTTCCACAACACACTTTTTTCATGGATTTATTCAAAATAGTCATATGTATGACAGACCCCTCCCCTTCTTCCTATCTTGCAATAAGACCTAAGAAACAGTGTGGAAAAATTATGATCTAACTGCCTTCAAGGGCGAGGAAAATGACTTGGTGTACAGGAAACATGTCATTATGAAAACACAGCTGTTAAAAATTAATTCACATATTAGAAACACACTTAGCTCACATAAACACATCTCTTATAGATATAGGATATATGAACTAGCCAACATTGTGTCCTAGAAAACAAACTTTTAAATTAAATATGATTCAATATGGACAGTTTTAAAAAGACCAGTTGAACTTTTACATGGAAATGCTAAAAAAAAGATGAAATTTACACAATCTGTGGTTAACAGATTTGGTATAAAATAGACAAATTATAAAGTTTATATAAATTATTCAAGATTGTTTTGTACATTTTATGAAAGTATGGTAACAATAGTTGCAAAATAACTTGAAATCTCAAAATTGACAGATTGAAGCAAAATCATAATTTTGGACAGTGGTGTCTCACCTTCAATATAACATTTTGTCAAGTTGCACATTTTGCAACATTGAGTAAGGACATGTCCACTTATTTCATAAATGTTCCTCTAACCTCTGGAGAGAAATCTCCCTACTCAAGGAACTAAAACAATCAGGTTTCTTGGTTTTAGGTTGTAATACTCGAAACTCTTTAACAGACGATTCCATTAAAAATGATGTTCCTTCTTGGAAACTTCCACAAAAAGTCAACTATAATTAGTCTGGAGTCTTTGCTTTTTTCTTGTGAAATCCTGCATAATTTTACATGTATTCATTTGGTAGGTGCTTTTGTCCAACGCTAATGAGATGTAATCCAATCCACAGTAGATCCATAACACAAGTTTGCTGGTGGATGAAGTAGAAGATTAAACAATCTGAGAGTATTAGCAAATAAACTCATAGACATTCTCAACTTGTGACAATGGGTTAGAAGCAGACGCTGCTTCATTTGAAGGGGTTATAAGTCAAAAGGGTTGGGAACTGCTGGTGTAAAAAGTATGGCTGTCTCTGAGGTTTACTGGTGTAATTCCCCCAGCACAACCCAACCCCCCAAAGACATTTTTAACAGGTCACCAAACAAAAAAACATTTTGTGCATTGGAATACCATCACAATTTCATCTTTTTAAAATATAAAAAGTCAAATTTAAATTTGCTGAGTCAAAAATGTGTGATTTGTGTGCGAATGTAGAATATAAACTTGAAAGCTTGTCAATTCATATGTTCTTAAATACAATGATGTAAGTGACACTCGGCAGTAGGGAATACAATAGAGAATGTGCAGCTGTAAAAAGGAATAAGAATCAGTAACGTCTTGTGCAAGTAGCTCCTCCATATATATTTTTGTTTATAACAAACATCCTTGATCGGAAAGCTCGATTAACCACAAATTCAGAAAACATAACCAAGTGGACATAAACATATGAAGGAGTTATGACTTTTAATTATTCAGACTAAAAGTTGACATGAAATAAAATTATTTTTTTCTACTTTCTTTCAGGAGACCTGCACAGAAACACTTTAAAAAGCCAGATACTGAAATGGACAGAATGCATTAGCATGTAATACTACTGTTATTAACATAACATTTCTTATTTCTCATTTCTAAAACTAAAAACCAATACTAATGTGTTATGGACTAGAGAAGGACTTTTCTTTTTGAAGTTTTCACCACAGATCCCAGATGGTCAACTCAAATCCTCCACGACAGACCCACCTACAACAAAGCCACATCCTGCTGATTAAAGCCAGTGTTTAGAGCAATAGTGTAGAAAGTAAAGAAAACACACTAAATATACAAACCAGGACAAATTCATTATGCAATATTTGTCTGAGGATCACACAGTATACACTGTTTGAATTTTACATATTTTTACTGTATGTTAACAAGATGTGTCCAATTTAAATTGCTGTTCACATTGCTCTCATAACATTTAGAGACATATCTACATTCTGAGTGTGTAGGTCTGTCAAATACTGGGTGAGCTCTGTATGAGCTGGCAGGTGTTTACAAGATAAACAGCAGGTGTGCTGTCATTGTTGTGCTCCTAAACAGTTAGTGCCATACTGGTACATGTCAGTTTGGATATGGCCTACAGTTAAGTGCCCCACGTATGTCCAAACACACATGGTGGACTCTACAGGATGAATACAACAAAGAAGGCAGGTCTTCCACTTTACCCAAACATTCATAATGAGTTTGCAATGTTGGATGAGGCTTTGTGAAAATATTTTTTTGGTTTCTTCGGAGGTGAAAGTGCAGGAATTTTTAGAGTTTTCCAAGGTTTGTTGGAATAATTAAGTTGTAATTAAGTACAGACATACCCATTAAAATAACCAGCCCATTACCTACTGGGCATATGAAAATAAATGTGAACTAATATGCAGTATAGGAAAATATTGTGACCAGGCAAATTAATATTATTAAAGACAAAACATAGAATGTTTTACATTATACATTTATTACTCAAGAGAAAAAACAATGTTTATAAAATAGATTATCAAGAAAACAATTCCTGCACTGATAAAACATCCCTTGTCAAAACATTGCCCAAAGACATGTACATGTGGTCTATAAAATGGGGTATCATTTACAGTAGCCACCAACTTTAGTACTTAAATCGTTTTCCCTTTTGCCCTGTGTAGTCCTTGTGAAGCAAGTCAACTAGGAAACAAAATCCCTCTCAACAGAACTCTCTCCCTAACATGATCCCCACTTCTTTTGCGACCGAGTCTTATTCCCTGAAGAGTTACTTCATTTCATGTCCATGAAGCGGATGTCCATGATAAGCAGAGTGTGTCTGGGCAGTGGTCTGGGCGCTGGGGACAGCACCTTCATCACCTGTGTTTGCGTGTCCACATAAGTCACCACGATAAAGCCACACACAGGGCTCTCCACTATATCCTTTCTTGCTCCTTCCTCGCCATCCTCAGCACTGCTCACACTCAACACATGATATGTGAGGTCTCTCCCTGGCGTCACAGGCACCAGCTTTAGCTGGGTGTCATCCTGAGACATTCCCAGTGGCAAGCACGAGTCTGGGATGGATGGTGCCCCGATCTTGTAGATGCGGACATCTGAGAAACGCACTTCAAAGGAAAAAGGGTAGAACGATACTCCACGGAAGCCATAAAAGTATTCGCGGATCTTCTCATCCCGAGTATCCCGCCGGCACTCCTTGGAGCGCTCCACCACCCCGCCGGATTTGGGTAAGAGCACAACCCGCACAAAGTGAGGGAGGTCTCGTTTGAGTTCATTGTAGAGCCTCTCATGGTCCAGCACCAGCACCACATCCACCTCAAAGGCAGATGCACAGTGGACCAGAGCCTGGTATCCAGAGCCCTTCACCCAGCCGCAGGTGTTGATGATACAGCCACCCACACTGGCCTTCCTGTTCACCTCACAGCGCTGGGAAAACACCTCGGCCAGGCGTGACGTTAACTACACGTTATGAGAAAAGAACAGATTTAAGTGGGCAGACTAAATTTGTAGTTTGGCAGTGGGCTTTTGGACTCATACCATTATGTTATAAAATTTCCAAAATCTTTATTTTCTCACCTTATTGTAAAGTTTAATGTTGGTCCCTGGGGTTGTAGAGCCAAAGTGGTAAACCAAAGGAGCCTGGACTGAGAAACCCTCCTCCACGTCTGCCGGGCGCTCAATGCACAGCGCCGACACTGTCCCAGGTACAGACACCTGAAGAGCAGAATGTACATTAGACTTAATATTGATAGAATTTGAATTTTCACTAGTGAACTCTGGTAATTCAACAAAAGAACAACTGTGAGAGCGTAGGTTGATTATAAAGGGAGCACTGTAATTTCCATGATTAAATGGATGAACAAATTGCCATTTGTCCACTTAGCAGGTCAGTGTTGTCAATCTCTGGCAGGAATCTTGTGCTATGAACACTAAATCTCTCCTTATTTTAGTACCATTAAAATGGTGCACTAAAAAACTCCAAATATTTGTTTTCCAGAATTTACTGTATATGTAAATTAACATGGGCATGCTTTACTTCAAAATCTGAAACATCTGTTCTGACTAAGAGGAAAGGCATCATAACTGGACTATAAAGCAGGTCTTGTAGTTTCACTTCGCATGAATTCAAGATATGTGACATGATGCAAAAAAAAGCTACCTATATTAATCCTCTAATTTCAGAACTCTGGGTGAATGATTATTATGATAACTCCTATTCATCTTACCCCGCTTTGTCCAACATCCAGTTCCACCAGTGTTGGCCTCCGGCCCACCCTTACAGCATAGCTTAATAGCAGCCGGCACACTGTTGACTTTCCCACATCTGTAGGTCCAACCACCATCACCTGAGGGATGATTCATTATTCAGTGTCAATGCAAAACACATTTACTGGGATCTGACAAGTTTGCCTATAAAGGCTCCTGAAAACAGTAGTTCTTTATTCAAACCTACCCTCGGCCCCTTTCATTGTCCCGCTCTGCTTGTTTTCTCATCTGTTCCAGGGCAGCGTGTGTGTTCAGGTAGAGCAACATAGGCGTATCCTTGGACACATAGGCCACCTGTGGTGGAGAGATGCTGGTTGTTTGAGCCTCACATTCATTGAATGCCAAACGTACAAAAGCCACACATGTACATGTGACACCAAACCCCATTAGTGAGCTGAATCACCAAGTATGCTGAAATAAAAACACACATGAAAACATTCACACAGGTGTATAGACCCTCTTCCAGGTGCCTCACCTCTGGCTTTCCATAAAGATTCACACTGCAGCCTTGCCAGGTGAACACTGCGATTTTGGAGCCTGGTCCAAATGTGTACTTCTTGTTGCGGTTCAGCTCAGAGCCAAAGACCTCAGCCATTCCTGTGAGGAGCTCCAACTCAACTTGATCTGCTGCCTCCCCTGCCTCCACCTCAAACCGAAGCTCAGTCTCCTTCTCCAGGTCAAACCTGGTGCTGACCTTCCCAGGTACCGGAGCATCTTCACTCGTCTTTTCCACACCCTCAGTCGCCATGTCTGACAAGAAAAGGTCTGTCATAAATACCTAGCATAATGAAAAGAAAAAGTTTCATGCAAATACATTACTTCAACACAATACAATTTCTTATAATGTCTCTAACAGCTGCCATACTTTGAGGGCGGGTTATTTTCATTTTGTATTAATACATTTCTTTAATCACTGAGTAATCACTGACTCTATAAAATGTTGAGAATATCAACAAATGTTTATCAGAAGCTAAGCCACAATGCTATAGAAAGAGAGTGGTCCCAGTTTGTAATGTAAATTTTTTCACATTCCATGTTAATTATTATTTGTATTAGTTTTATAGTATTGTTTTGTTTACTTGTACATTTTTGATCTCTTTATTTTTCTATATTTATTTCTAATTTTATGTTCATGTGTACTAATGTAAGCATCAATATATACCAAGGGCAAATTCCTCGTATTTGATAATGTACCTGGCAATAAACATTCTCATTCTGATTTATGCCTCTCGCTAATAAAGTTACATCTGAGGTACAATCTCGGGCTATAAAGAGATTGACATTTTTAACAGATCGGATTCCTTATTTTTTCAAGGTGGCGTTTGAATGTTACATTCAAAAATGAATGATTTTATGTAAAGGATATCCACAAAGCCCTCCCAAAACTACCCAAGTATTGAATGAATGTCATTAGCTATCGGTACTTCAAGTCCGAAGTAGTTAAATACTTTCAATCTTACTGAGGGTTCACTTTTCGCTGAAAACCCTGCTCTTTTGTACGCGATAGCCCAGTCTTGAGCTGCTTAATTTAAGACATTGTACTCTGGATGTACAAAGAGTAAAGTCCCTCGTATGTGTACACCTACTTGGCAAATAAAGCTGATTATGATATCTCACATGTTCACTAATGGATGAGCACACTCATTTTTGCGCATCGGTTGTTTGCAGGCTAACCAGCTAGCAGATAGCACGCCGTAGCTAAGTCAGCCTAATTTCAGCAGTAAATGCGGAATGAAAGCCTAGAAACACACCGAATGTTAATAAACTACTCCCATTGATTCAGGTGAATGTCTACGAGTTGGTTCTTTTTAATTAATAGTACTTACGTGCTAATATCAAGCCTTATTGTAGAATGAAGTTATGCTCGCAACTCAACAGGAATCACTGCTGGGGTCGGTCGCGTGATTATCACGTCACGACCGTAGCAACCAATCATTTGTTCAACTTGCTTCAGTTGGTGAAAACCATAGAAAAACTTACTTATACGATCTATGGTGAAAACAATATTTCAAGGTTAGGAAACACATTTTAGGTTAGGAAAGACCTTTTTGTTCTCGTTTGTTAATCGTTTAAAACTATCAGTTACTCCAATTACTTTTTACAGCTTGTTATCTTGAGGCTTTAAATGTCATTGAACAGATCAAATGTGGATAAACTATGTTTTATATAGTTGAGATATGTAGTAACTTAAATGTTTTGAGTTTTCAGAATACATTCATGGTTTTATCAACCCAACCCAGTATAGCAAAAAATCTATTTGGGATGTTGTTGATCAAAATAATTCTTGAAACTACAGAAATACCTTCCCACATACAAATGACTGCTTAGTTAGAGTAAAAACAACACAAACCTACAGTCATACAATAGGTGAGAAACAAGAGACACTTTATTTACCAAAAACAGATATAAAAGCACAATAAACCGTTGAGAACACAGCAGGACTCATCTGCATCTGAGAAATGTATTGGCTCCGAGATGCACCACTAGGTGTCACCATGTATCCAGAAGATGTGAGCTGTTGGAGCTTGGCTCATCGGAGGAGGGACTGAGAACATCCCATTTATCACTCCTCGTCATTCTGCTTCCAAGGACCACATCTCCTGAACTCTTGGCTGCATGTAAGAAAAAAATAACTTTTGTTAAACTCTCTAAAAATATAAATATTCCTATCACACCACAGGAACGACTCAACCTATCTACCGCTGAGGCAGTCAGTCTCAACCAATAGCAGTACAGACACTTCTTCGCGTACTGGAGTAAAGTAGTTCTGCCTTAACTGTATAAATTGAGTTGCACATGGTTTATTAAAACCTGATTCCACACATGCAGAAACTGGCATGTAAGCAAACTGTGGGATTGTTTCTTTTTCAAACCTGACAATTTCATGTTATAGAGGGTTCTACACCACTTAGCCTGCTACTGAAAGGCGTCTCTTAGCTATGGTCTAATGGCTCAAAGTTGACGTTAGGGGTGGAAATCTCTGGGCACCTCAGGATTCGATTACAATTTAGAGGGCTGCGATTCAATTATAAAATAATTATTGATGTATCTTGATGCATCATATTTTTTCTATACAGGATCCCTGGATAATTACTGAGCATTTAATTTTGCACATTTTGCTTCTTTTCCAGAAGAAACTCTCCTAATTATCTTAAAACGTTTGCATACCTAATTTACTTTATTAACCTCAGCTCCATGGTCACTGATTTCTTTAACAACCAGTTGTCAGACTCCTCTGAAAAGTGTAATATAATTATAACACAGTATGTATACACGACAGAGCTGTACACCAGTTTAGTCTCAGTTTGTGTTTGATGTTTTCAACCCTATGTTTTGGTGAACACACCTATGGAAAATTTTAGATCAGCATGTCACAAAGATACTCTCCACCACCATTCTCATAGGACCAAATGATGTAATATAAAAACTTTCATCTTCAAATCTAATTAACCATATCTGTGACTGTCCTTTCGTTATGCCTGGTTATATTTGTTTTTCTTTCTATCTGCTGTACTCAGGTTTCTCTTGATTTCACTGAGATTACCTGATTAAATAAAGGTTGAATATATAAATGGGGAATGGTGTTCATCCCTTCAATAGAGAACCACAGACTTGGCAAGGAACATTGAAGCTGTTGGTTTTCCTTTTAATTTGCACCCATCTCTATATCTATGAACAGTATATCCACACAAATATTCAAGAGCATCAACTGCTTGCAAAATATCTTAGGAGATTTTGGTAAAAACAACTAATTTGCAAGCACATGTGTTTTAGTCTCTTTTAGGGTACAACATTAAACAAACAAATGTTTAAATACAGTTTAGGAGAAATCCTCCTAAAAATCTAATTTATTCTCGTCCACAAACAGGCAGTCGAGAATAAATTGTGGTTCCAAACATTCCTTGTAATGCATCCAATTTTAACTCCTTTTACCTCCAGTACAAAATAATGTACAGAGTTCTCAAATTTCACTTCACAGTTGAATGAAATGTATTATTTAGTGTGACCGTGCAATCCTTGGTTCATTATGTATCTAGTGTTTTCCATGTTATATATTATTCTATCTGACAGCTTTGAAATGACAAACCTTCACTGAGTGTCTACTCAGCCTTCAGAGCCTCCTGTAGGGCAGCAACCACAACATCGGGTTGAGGAAACTTCAGCTTACGAGGCGGACCCTTCTTTATTCCAGTCCACAGAGATGTTTCTTTAGGGATGAGACAGAAGAGAACAGTGTCATTTGTAGGAACAATATAGAATATAAGCAATACTACTCGGGTGATACAAAGGTCTCTAGAGGATAGCAGTAAAATCAAAATGTTTTAAAGACGATTTAAGATACATTAGCTCTGATGTTCAAAAAACGAAGTGAACATCAACTGGTGCACTAACTTCTTAACACTGGAGCAAAATCATACATATTAGCACAAACACAGGGGACACATTATGCCCAGTAACACAGGGTATCGTGTTTTGGCACATGTCTTAATCTTTTTGCAAAACTCTATTATATCTGTCGGCTAAAGTCCTGATAAACACAGCCTCCTGCTGAATGTTTGAGCAGGCTTTAATGAGAAGACAGATTAGTCGAAGTACAAGTTTGGACAAGATTTTCCTTTCTTCACGTCCTTAGTTAACACCTCAGATCCACAGCTGATGTGAAATCTTTTTCAATTGAAATTTTGTGGTATGGCTTTACTGAATGATTGGGGAAATGTGTTTAATTTAGTTCTGATTAAATCTCTGGAGGATTCATAGGTCTTGCTACCTTATAGGAAGTGTGAAGATGAAAAACACAATGACGATTGTCCGGAGCACGGCCTGTGATTATACTGAGTAACTGGGGCATTGTTTGAGAGAAGATGTGTTGCTTAAAGATATTTTTCAGTGCTATGAACACCAAATGAAAATCCATTCATCACCACCAGTATCCATCTTGGAAGTGAATACATCATAACCTCAGCAAATAAAAACAAATAAGGGCATGGCAAGCGCTGGTTAGGGAAAAAAGGGTTTTTTGGTGAACTGAACCTTTATTAGGCACAAAAATGGGTAAAAGTCCAAAAACTGAGATATAGAGGCTTGACAATGGAGTTATTTTCTGATTTCCCCTTTTGGCCCCCCTCACCTTTGCCATCATCCAGCAGAGTGATCTCAAAGCTGTTCCTGCGGGGTTTCTCAGGGTTGAGGACCACAGTCAGATCAGGGTGGGCAGCCAGAAGGGCAGATTTCACCTCCTCAGCATTACGCCCATACACTCGTCAGCTCTTACTGCCAGAAATAACAGATCAGTAATCAGGAGGACATCTGTGAAGGCTACTGAATTTATCCATGAGGAGCGTGGCTGAATATGACAAAGCAAATGCATAAATTTACTCAAATACGGTCATACAAGTACAACTTTGTGGTACTACCATTTTATGTGGTTCCCAACCTTTTTGTCCAACATACCTGTACAGCCCTGTGAGATGGGCTTAAGTACCCCTATATTATACCCCTTCGACAGATGGGATGGCTTTTTTCAGTAGGTTTGGTCAAGTTTGTATTCCTGCCAGCACTTGAGGTGACAGAAGCTGGACGTTTCAACCACTTGTACGTTATTTTTAGCAATCTAACTTTTATTTTCGCTTGCTGACTAGTTTTCATGTAACCTCACTCACACTTGGTGTTACAACTCAAGCAGGTTGGTGGGAAAGTGAGGCATGTCGGCTTTTCATAGCTGGAAGATTATTGTGACAACAAGTACACTTAAGTTCAACAAAATAAAACAAAAGAAAGACTTACTTTGCATCATCAAGATTTGACATACAAAATATATTAGCTTATAGATATGATGCTTGATGATAATGGTAAGTAAAGTCCCATTTTCCCCACAGACGACGTCAATAGACTTACAATTGGAGCTCTATCAGCCAGTTCAATAATCAGTACAAAACATTAACAACTGCGTTGGAAAATATCTTCTTTGATAAAAAAGTAGAAGCCTGTGTAAAAGTTCAAGGAAGAAGTCAACTACAACTCCCAAGGTGCACGTAGGCAAGAACCATCCAATCATATCTCACGTGCACCACTAACTGCAGGTAGAAGCTAAAAATTGTGCACTTTTGTGGTCCACTTTGGTTGAACACAGCAACTACGGTGCCACATTATGTAAAAAAAATGTAACATCGAAGTATTTTACGATTTCTTAAAAACAACACTTAAATAATTTAAACTGGTGGTCCTGATGTAAACATATATGGTTGTTACATTATCCAGGAGACTCCTGTGCTAGTATGTTTGGCAAATTTAAGGATAGTGTTGGAAGAAACAACAGAAATGGGAATAGAGAATGGTGAAAAAACATTTCCAGACCCAACAGACCCTCCCACTTTACAACTCCACAACACCACCTCAACTATCTAACAGGACACCTCTATTAACAGGATGTTTATACATTAAACAGTATCATGTTAATACTAATTTCAGTAATAGCACTGAAAGAGTAAATTCTAAGTAATGCTTTTATTTTTTACATTTTAGTAATTTCTGAACACTTTGTATGTATTACTTCATTACTTTACTGTCCATTTGATAGACTTCTTCACTCTGTTGTTAAATCTCTTTTAAAACTCACCTGTCTGGTCTTTGACACCTGAAGGTGATAAGTTTGATCTATTAATTTTATTGAATAGTTGTTATTGCTTTAATTGTATTTTATGCCTTATATGAGCTATGTATTTCATGTCTTTATTTTTCTGTACAGCACTTTGTGTCTGCTTTATTTGTTTTAAAGTGCTCTATAAATAAATTTTGATGATTGGTTGATTTTGAATGAAAAGTTAAGTATGAGTACTTATTCTACTACAGGCTGATTTCACTAAGTTACTCACCAGTGTTCAATGACCACCCTTTGGCCTTGCTGGCTGTTTTCCACCTCTCCCCTGTCCTTCTTCTCCTCCTTTGAGGGTTTCTCCTCGTCTGCCTGAACATCTGTTTTGCGCTTCGTCCCTCGACGACCTGAACACACTTGATGTTACATGTTTGTTTTCACAACACAGATTAGCTTCTTGATACAATAAAGAGACTGTTGTAGAAGATACCATTTAATAAGGCAGTGAGTCAGCTTAGCAGACATAATGTTAACCACACTCAAGTCACATTGTGTAATCACAAACTGCCGATGTAACGTTACATCTTTCATCATTAAGTAAAGTTTGGATACTACTTTGCTACACTGTTTTTTCCATCAGGCTAGTTAATGTTAACTCAATGGCAGCCTGAAAGAGAAAGTCTAACCAAGATATGACAACCTCTGCAGTAGCGGTATGGCACACTGTACCTGTATATTAACTACACAAGATACATCACATTAATATCGCTACATAACGCAGTTGTATTTGTAGTCAGCATGTAGCCACAACACACCCACCTGCGTTAGACGCCATTGCTCTTACAAAACGTTGGCGGGCATGTGGAGTCGACTGTACCATAGTTGGTTGAAAGGGGTTTCAGAATGACGGACGAAACCATTATACAGACGGTCGAAACAAAATTTCGTTTTTTCGTACTGGTACTTTCACAAATATATAGGTATATATTACGCGTAGCAACACACATGTAATCATTTTCAAATGTTTACTGTAAAACAGGCTGAATTCATCATATGTACACATGTACATCATATGTACAGGATTTTGTTTAAAAAATCCGTAGGCCTATTTTACCATGCCACCATTTATAAAACCCCATTTGTTAAACCGTTATTAAATAGTCAATCACAAAGATTCCGAATAAGAATATATTTTAATGGCCAGGCATGTGTATAAACATACAAGAAGTCTTGATCCTGTCTTTCATTGCTCTCAATGTACAGAACAAGCATAAATAGACAGGACAACAAGCTCAACAACAAAACAGACACAAACTACCATGTATGTCTACATAAACAGTAAATATAACATAGCCTACATAACGAACATAAAAACAACAAAGTTTGTAGACAGTAGTGCAATGGAGCAGAGAGTAAAGGATTTTAAAAGTTTTAATAAACCAAAACCTAGATACACTTTGAGATCATTTCCCCCTTCTGGTTATTCTAACTGAAGTAAAATGCAAACAGTTGGACAGATGAATACGTCGCAAGGGTTGTGCTCCAATATCCTGTAATTCTTTGCATAATCTCCAAATGTAGATCCAGCTGAGACATGGCTGGAAGACAGCATTCAAAACAAACAAGAGGAAAGTGAGAGAAAACCCTGAAGAGCAACGGACGGATGTGTTTGAATTCTTCAAAGCCAAGAACAAATATGGTTCTACCGGAATAGCAATACCAAATCTTGTGTCTTCCACAGTGGATGTGGCAGTCACATTTTTGGACTCTCAAACAAATTGTCTGAAGGACGTCACAAGCTGCGTCTGTGCCAACAAACCTATACAACCTCCCAGAGCGAGGCGGTGTGACTGACTCACAGTCGCTCATCTAATCACTGTTCTTTTGTTCTCTTGTTAACAACAAACTCAAGGCCCACACTTGAACAATTTAACTCTGCCTTTACCATGTGATCAAATCTTTCCCTCTTTCTGAAACACACCAGACAAAAAGGCACATGAGATATCTGCTGTCTTTGGATCCCAATCTGTCTTTGCATTCTGTTTCAGTGTATTTTTAGCCACGTGCGTAAACCTTTAGAGGAAGAGGAATTTAGGATGTGCCCTCTCTTCACCGCCCTCTCCCCTTTATGTCTAACTGACTCAAGACCAGATGCACAGACCTCTTGGCTGCCTCCACACTTCACAATGTGTAGTCCTACGATCACATGTTCATGCTCACAAACACTCATGCATGCACGACAAATACTTCTGTATGGAGACACATGAGCAGAGGAGCCACAACAGAAGACAGATATTTCATTCATAAATTCAGTGCTTTCTTTGTATGTTTGCTGCTCTCAGCTGCAGAATATTAAAAGGTATATTGTGATGTTTAATTGTTTGATCATCCTGCTGTGCCTTATCCTCTTTCAGTCGTTCTATGTAACATTAATTAGTAATACAACTCATGTATTGACATTAGATGGATTACAAAAAGATTTGTTGTACCCAGTACAACATAGTAATACATTTTCTCAAGACAAACTAGTTCTGAGGTACTTCTACTTTACTTGAGTATTTCCATTTTATACAACCTACAAATATTATATTGCCAGGCCATTATTGTAAATAAGAATCTGTCCTTAGTAAACGTGCATGGTAGTTGGGTCTTCTTGTCAAGTTTCAGATGTTAGAAGAGACCCACTCTAAACACATAGTTTCATTTGAATAACTGTTCAAATGATCCAATATTTAAAAGTCCCAAACATATCAGATACATTTTTGTTACAGAAGTTCATTCTTCTCTACCTATTTCTCTAAACTTTATCTACTTCATATAACTATCTTCACATTTGTTTATTTTTAAGTTTTGATGGACTTGAAGAATTTTATGAACTTCTGTGGTTTGAGTCTCCACCTTTTGAGGTTATGAAAGACATTTCAAAACCAGTTGCATGAAATAAAACTATGAGGTAAAAGCACATCCTTTTCTTCTCCTAAAGTCCTCCTTTTGGCTTTTTAAAAATATTTTGGAAGTTTCCCCTGAGACCCCTTTGGTTGCTCTTTACAGTGACACACACACACACACACACACACACACACACACACACACACACACACACACACACACACACACAGGCAATGGGGTCATTATTGCTCAGTGGGTGAACTCATTGCAAAGTGTCACTGTTTCCACTCAAAATGATTTATTCAGTGAGAGGATCTCCTCGTCTCTCTATTTTGCTTCCTCTTCCATTTGATGAGTTGTCACGAGCAAAGGTTCACTGCCCCACGGGCTCATGTTTCTGGACAACAGTGCTGAAAATGATGTTGATCCATTATTGATGTCACGTTGACTGCAGCGCTGCTTTGTCATACTGTACTTTTAAACCTATTCTTTTCTTTAATGTCAAGAAAAGACAACTATTCTATTATTTTAGGGAGCACTCAGCATGCAGTGACAGTGAATTAATCCAATGCTTCCTTCTGAAAGACTCTCTCAGCCTCTTTGTTTCCGTTCTTCGCCCTCTGACGTCAGGGTGTGAGTCTCGATTTGCCCTCTGCAAATAGGATATGTGTGACGGTGAACGTCAGCGAACACGCCAATGGCACGCAAGCGAACACGCCAACTCATAACACACAGGCTTGGCTAAGACAAGCATAACCATGTGGGGAGACTGTGTGACAGGCAGAGAGAGAGTGCTGGACTGATAGGGGTTCAGATAAAGACTGAATGACAGCAGGCAGGCAAACACACAAAAGAGAGGAAGAAAGGCAGAGGCAAGAAAAATAGGATAGAGAATTTGGGGAGAATGAGTGGGCACACTGCATGATGAGTACACATCATCAAAGTCTGACGACTTCAGAGCAATTCTCCCTGCTAATGGCCTGGTTGTGTTCCTGCACCGGAAAAAACAGTAAATATGTCCCTTGACCACCCACCCAGGAAGCTGCTTTCAGACATAGAGGGCATGCCTACAGATCTGCCATTAAATAGCAACTTGGAAGTATATGAAGGGTAATCACATTTGTCACGAGTAAAGTTTTTGATGTGCATTTCTCGAGGTGGTTGACATTGGCAGGAGAAGCTGAAGGGGGATGTCCACTGTCATCCATTACTGCCAGCTGCATTATTCTGTGAAATTATGACCTGCAGTAAATGCCTGTTTTACATAATGTTACATAAACATTAACATAAAGTTCAGACCAGTTTTAACATGCCATAAGTCATATATGATATATAATATGTATATATATATGATATGTGAAAAGTTTATGATTCATAAAGTTGAACACGTTCACCATCTGCATGTCAGTGTTCATCAAAAGATTGAATAGTTTAGGCCAATGTCCTTTGAAAATTTAGAACAACAACAGCATCATATAATGTCCATGAAAAGATTAAACCCAATGATGTCTTTTAACATTGCAGGAAGCCTCTACTGCCAGAAATCATGCTCTTGTTTTAAGAAATCCTTAAAGCAAAAATTCGACATTAGGGATATTGGCGCGGACAGTTAGATGAGAAGATTCATACATGTCCAGCATGAATGAAGCTACAGCCAGTACCTGGTTGTCTTAGCTTAGCACAAAGACTGGAAATGGGGAAACAGCTACCCTGGCTCTGTCCTACAGTAACATTATCTGTACCAGCACCTTCAAAATGTCATTTTTACACTTAAGTTTTTGTACTGTTAGACAAACAGGATTAACAGTGTGTTAATTAGTGAGCTTTTCCGGGCTGCTTTCCCAGGTTACCAAGTAAGAGAGCAGGTGTGAACGTAGTTATCTTTCTCCAAATTAGCACTCCTAAAGGGCTTAACAGCAAGTCTTGTCTATGTAAAAGACATGAATAGACTTTTGGAATAAGCACAAAATATTACCTCAATTATAAAACAAGAGAGGGGAGATAGGCTGTTGTCTAAATAACTGTGTATGCTTAAAGCTACTCTAAAACATATTCACTGTTCAGGCAATGTTTATTAAGTACAACAACTATATATTTGTTTTGCATTGGTTGTATTTTATTTCTCTTATTCAAAAGTTCTTATCAAGAGTTTTGTCCAAAATGTTGAGTTAGTGCCTGATAATACTAAAAATGTTAATAGGCAAAATTCTATATTTCTAGCTATGCTTTAGGATTGGCAATGACATCTTTGGCAATGGCATCATCTCTGCCTTTGTACTGTCACTATCAGACTTTTCATGATGTGATCCCTGATTTTTAAAGCCCATACCAATAATCATGTTAGCATTATCATTGTGAGCATGTTAGCATGCTGGTGTAAGCATTTAGCTGAAAGCACCACTAACGGAGTGTGTCTATGCTCCCAGGCATGCACATGCAGAGGGGGGTGTGATGGGTGTTTGAGCTGCCCTTTTGCCCTTTGATGCCCAAAGTGCCCTTTTGTCAATGAAAAGTTTAATTTATTTATCTATTTTTAAATTTGTAAAAGTCCTTTTGTGAAGGTCTGCCCAATCAAACTATTAGTAAAATGAATAAATAATAATTTTACAGTAAATAAAATGACCCACATGATGACTTTTCACCTGATGACCTCATCCGTGACAAGCCCTTTCGTTCAGACACCGTTAGTGATTCAGGACACCTTCGATTCCGCCAGTAAAAGGGGTTTACTGCAATGTGCTTGTTGTGGGTTGTTGGATGTATTTTACAAGAAAGACACTAAGAGAGCATGCACAGTATATGTGTAGGCTATATTGCTGTGTGTGGCCTGTAGAAACAACGTTAGCTGCCGGCTAACACTGCTGACAACAGACAATCCCGACAGCTAACGTTACTTACACACACACACACACACACACACACACACACACACACACACACACACACACACACACATTTATTTATTTAGATTTATGATTAGACATATAGTCAGTCAAAATCCAAATATATCTCAGATTCACAATACAAAATCATTATCACAATATTGGCTACAGACACACACACCCCTATATTTGTATATCACGCTTACCCCTGCCTTGACCAACCTCATGCTTTCTCCCAGTACTGTTTCCTTCTCAGATTATTTCCCACACTTTTTTGAATCTGGTATCTTGTTTTCACTACCTGCAGCTCTTGGTGTGCAGCAGTCTGTGAGCATCTCCCTCTTATTTTCTCGTAGCAGTCAGCCTTGGCAGCAGCTGCAGCACTACAGCAGGTCAGTCATAGTGAGCCAGTCCCAAACACTCAACAATCTTTACATCTTGTCATGGTCACATATGTGTTTAATCAACTACTATATCTCCTATATTTGTTATAATATATCTAGCCACAGGTCACCTCCATTAGTATCAACAACAACAACAGCAGCCGCAGCAACATCCCCAGCAACCCTCAATCAGCAACCATTCCCTGTAAGTAATTTCAGCCCACTGTGTTTCAAAGCTAGAGCTCAGTATTCCCTGTGTTTCTTTTTCAACACTGTGTCACAGCATTTGTTGATGTATCTATACAGAAGCATCAGTATAAGCATATCAGCAAGAAATAAGTAATTATATATTTCTGTATCAATATGTTTAGAACAGCCCTATTTAAATCCTTGTTCCATGTGCCTCTTTTCATGCTTTGAGCACCTGCCCTTCCAAAGGTCTCTGCATGGCCCTGCTCCCAGGGTCCTTCCCTGCTCAATATCCTTTTAATATGACACATTAAGAGAACTTTCAAATGGTTTTCTGTTCTGTGCGATGTTTTCCTCCTAGGTCAAATGTTCAGTTATCCCTGGGTCAATATTGAAATCACTCACCTACAGCTTATATACTGTAGCTGTAGGTGAGGGATATACAGTATATACTGATGTTATTGTCCTTGAAACCTACGCCCTCAAATTTGTGGACAGTTTTCACATTGATTTCTCCACAGGGCTAAACATATTTTTACCATTCAAAATGCATTTGAAATATCTGATTCACTTCATTCTTTTGCAATTTGAACCGCTAAGTTATAAAAAGACACGCATGCTCATAGGACCCTGGGAACACAGGGATGGGCCGTACTTATAGCCTCACAAAGATGCCAGCATGGCTGTAGACTCTTTTAGTCTTGTTCTCTAAATAGTGAGATCTTGTTGCTTGCACAAATAGCAGATTTTCCTGCTAGAGTGGCAGACAACAAGGATTTTTAAACCTTGTTGTTTCTGCAGCTAATCACTGGACCATGACCCAACTAAACCTCTATGGCACTGCTTCACAATATCTCCATTAATAGATTTCAACAAATTTTGTGTATTAACAGTGACAACATTTGTATACTGAACGTCCCTCTATGGATTATGGCAGTATGTTGTCTCAGAGCAGTGCACTTTCAGCTTTAAACAGTGCTTGAATTATTGAATTAGACTGAAAAGTTGTAGAGCAGAGGAAATAAAGAGTTCTGAAGGAAAGATCCTCTTAAGGACAATAATGTATGTGGGTTGTTGATGATGATGATTTATCTGTTCTAAACTGTGAGTGGAAGAAGTGAGGGAGCTTTCGTCAGAAAGGAGAAAAATAACGAAGAGAAAAGAAGAAGAAGGAAGGTGAGAGCAAAGTAAGGTGTGAAAATGATGAATAATTAGTGAGCTGGAAGACAAAAAAGTTTAGAAGGCCGCTCAACTAAACTTCTCTGAACTTCAATGTGTGTTGTGTGTGTTTCATGTTTTTATATCCCAGTGGGGACTTGAATGCAATGTCCCCACTGGTTTCCCCATGTGGATAGTAGAACAAACATATATATGTATATGCAAATGTAAGTGTATGTGCATGTGTCCTTGCACTTGCAAACAAACATGCATGAGTGTGTGCATCACCATCATCATCATGGCGAGAGTTAATCTGTTGAGGGGGTGTGCTGATTCCGGGACACATTGTCACATTTTCATCCTGGCGTTTTCCCCATTCTCCCCCTTCCCTGAATCATACCTCAGCATATCCCAGCACAACCCCAGCTCACACAAACACACACCCACACCTACAGCTCATTTACCCACCTCTCTGTATAACATTGCCCATTATAGCTGCCTTCTGCACATGAGAAAAGTGACTGGGTGCGAGGATAGAGCACAGTCGAGACCAGTGACCTTCAGCAAACACACTCACACTTTCACATGGATTACTTGACACACACACAGACATGCAACAACTACTACCTCCCTTTTCTGAGGGGTTTTACAGGAGCACTATGACAAGATTCTCTTCTTTTCTCTAACTTTTTAACCTGACTGTTAACTTGTTTGTCCCAAAGCTCTGCTATATAAAGACTGCTCTGATGTTATTAACCACGTTAATGTTTATAATTCTCCCATTTTCTGTGCTTTTAGTGTGAAAGTAAAATATTGGTTGTGTAAATGTTATATTCAGTAGGCTAATGATTAAAGACTGGGTGAATGCAGTGTAGCAATATTATACATCACCTTTTTTGCTTTATGCACTCAAACCATTAAGTAAAGGTTTCTATTATCTATTATCATCTGTATATATTGTGTTGCGCTTAGGTGGCAGCTCACTTGCTTTTGTCCATTAATTTGCATTTCTTTGTGGAATCCTTAGCAACCAAAGATGACAGTGAAACAACAAAGAAAACTCCCACACACTTCTATTTGATTGTTTCTTTATATTTTATTAAGGCAAAACACTAACCAAACAAGTCTTTTCATTGAAAAATACACAATCATGTTCTATGCAGAAACTCACAGTCATGGTTCAGGTTAATGGGTACGGACTTATTAACATGTGGGAGTTGACAAGGACCATGCGGCCCCCATAAATGATGTAGATCACAATCAGGTTCGTTTGGCATTGTGTTGAACAGATTGTTGAGTAAGTGTCCATTTTCTAAAAACACACAGTGGAGTCAGAAAGGTTCTCTAATAAAGGACAGCTTTAATATGCGAGAGATGGTTTTATGCATGACAGCCTGATCGTGGTCTGCACCATTTGTTCAGAAAATAGTAGAAAAAAAGTAAACTGATACACAGTCTCATGGATTTCTGAAACTATACAGTTTTGAAACAGTTGTGGGTCCTTGAGACATAAAATACTTTCAATCAGAGTTAAAAAGAAATACACACATCCTCATCGGTGCGGCACACACGGTCACCGATTGCAGGTCAAGGTGTAATGTAACAGGAGCCAGCAAGACAGAGACCTGAGGCTTCAAACAACACGAAGAACTGTGTAGGATTCAACCCTGGTGTTGTTTTTATCTTGTTCTGTGTCAGTTTGGACATTCAGACTAACAGACAGAGGCCCTATTCTTAAGGGGAAACAGACACATACACAGGCACTCATTTTAAGAAGAGACTTGATCAAATTGGTCTTCTCAGGTGCTTTGGTTATTAGTCTGCAACAGTCCAATCCCCCTCACACACCAAAAACTGATAACCCTTTTTTTGGTAGTGAGCATCTATTTCTCTGCTTATGTTAAATGTGAGCTCTTATGTGTTTAAATAACTCATCTAAATTTTTTGATTTTCCTAGTCTGGAAAACAAGTGTTAAAACTTTCTGAGAGAGTAAGAGAGTGGAGAACATGAAACACGAAAAGGAGTTTCCACATTGCATTCCATTAAAACCTAATCTATCACCACAAGCTCTTGTTTACTAAATGGTACTAAAATGAAATATAAAAACCCAGCTAGTTTATCCTACAGAGCTGCTTGTGATGGGTGTATGTACAGCGATGATGTGTGGTATGTACAAGCGTGGGTGGAGGTGGTGGCTTTCTAGCATCTCTGGGATCACACAAGATTTTGAATCTGAAAGAGAGAGGTGAGCCGCTCTTGGCTGCAGATCTGATGATCCTCTCATCCTTTTTCTGCCTTTAGATGAATATCTTAAGCTTTCTCACATTTCATTGATTATCTTTTCACATCTGCCTATTATTATTTCCTTTTCTTTCCTCTCAAGCCTCTCATTATCTGTGTTTATCTGTGTGTATCCTCATCTTTCTCCTACTTCTGGTATCATTAATCACCACTTTTATTTATGATAAATTAGCAAGGAATAACGTCAGCGGTGATTGGACGGTGAGCACTAGTTGATATAGAAAATAGCTCTAGATGAGTCACAACGCCTGCGTTGTTTACAGCTGTGATACCAAAAAACTTCTGTGGACAACACCAGCTGTCTGCGTATTGTGTCTCGATCATTTCATGATGTTGTTGTAGGTTTCTGCCTTTGTACTGTCACTATCAGACTTTTCATGATGTGATCCCTGATTTTTAAAGCCCATACCAACAAGCAGCAGCTACTTCAACCTTGAAATCCTGTCCTGCTCTACATCAATTCAACTGATCTCTGCTCTTTAAAACAGCCCCCTGCTGCCTCGCCTGTCTCCCTGCGTCAGTGTAGCATCCCCTGTAAGTCGAGGAGGTAACTGAAAGGAATCAAGATCCAGGTTTTTGTTAGAGTTGGAAAGAGCAGGGGGAGAAATCGGAAGATAAAAAAGGGTATGGAGGAGAGAAGAGTTCAGCCAAAAAGGAAATGGAGAGTGATTGTGACTATGGAGAGGGAGAGGAGGTGGAGGAGGGATGGAGTGCCGCGAAAGGAGGAGGATGAGGGGAAGGCTGAGTTGTCATAGCCTGGGGGGCACTCCAGCTCGAAGCAGCGGATGGAGGCGTCTTCGTTTCCGTAGTTGGCCCAGTATTCTTCTTGGTCCAGCTTGGGGAGCGCCACCTCATCCTCTGACAGTTCATACTTGGAGGAGAAGGTTTCAGATGGGGTTTTAGGGAGGTACTGAGGCTTCACGGCAGAGAAGGGGAAGGCCTTCACCGTCTCTGTGCTCTTCTGGTACGAAGCCTTGGAAGAAGAAGCGGGCTTGTTCTTGGAGAACCACCAGCGGGTCTTGGTGCTGAAGGTGGTCGTGGTGCTGCCAGCCAGAGAGCCGGGGTCAGGCAGAGGGCAGAGTGCGAAGTCCAACTCCCGGAGGAATCTGAGGTCCTGGCCACGACGTTGGGATGGGGAGGTGCACATGAGCTCAGAGGAGGAGATGCGGGCCTTACGGAACCATTCCCACAGGGGACGAGCCTCACAGCCGCAGGACCAGGGGTTACCATTGAGGCGGAGGAACTGGATGCCTTGGGTGTCTTTCATGGCCTGGCCTGGCAGCTCGGCCAGGGAGTTGTTGAACAGGTAAAGGATGGTCAGGCGGCCCAGGTCACGGAAAGCCCGACGGTTGACCTGCCTGATGCGGTTGTCATGGAGAAGGAGGCGGTCCAGGTTGACCAGGCCTCTGAACACGTTCTCAGAGAGTGCACGGATGCGGTTTCCATGCAGGAAGAGATGAGTGAGGTTGACCAGATCTGAGAACAGGTCATCCTGCAGAAAGTGCAGCTGATTGTCCTGTAGCAAAGACCAAATACAAAAGATTTAGTGTTGTGGTAAAAAAGTTGTTTGATTTGTTGAAAAAGATCTCTCTTAAGACTTCAATACTTATTTTGGGCTTTACATTGTCTCTAAAAGAGGCTATAAATCTAGAATCAATTAGAAGCTCTTAGCCATATCAGCAACATATAATTTAATTTTTATAAATCAGTCAAGTGTAGTCCATCATCTTTATGTCAATCAGTGATTACTATCAGCTGTGATGGGAGGAAAAACATCCCTCACTTCCTCTGACGTTACCATACATGTACACTTGGGGAATGTCCAAAATGAAAGTAGCTATACAGTGGTCAGAAGGGACCTCTACCACCTGAAACCATACTGAATGTGGGAGAATTTTTTTCATTCCCTGAAAAGCCATCTTGGCAGGCACTCCACCATCCAGCAGCTGAGAACTCGCTATTAACTGCCAAAACGCTGACAACTCTGGCAACAAATACAGGTGACGTCTTGAGAAATCTCTGCAAGCTAATATTCATAGTGTACTGAAATGAAGGAAATGAATCCAAAGGCTTATAGTAAGTATTAAAACTTTGTGGTAAAACAGGTTTTTAATTAGTTGTGCTTCAAAAATATTTGGTTTTACTGTGTTGGGTTTTAAGTCCTAAATAAACCTCAGAGTTGAGTATTTTTATTGTCCTATTAACATCATTTTGTCAGTATATATTTTAATGAAAGAGAGTATTCACACAACTGCAGATGGATCTTCTGTGGTAAATGTGCAGAGCTTTCATCTGTTTGTATCCTGACGTTTAGCTGAAATGTTTGATAATTTTCAGTCAGTCAGCTGCAGGTTTGCTTTATGTTGTCTTCTTTTATTCTATCCCCTGGTAAGATTGGCGTCTACCATGGTCCTTGTTAGAGTTATGTTTGATCATTTTGTTACAAATGACTTGCAGCTAGAACTGCTGCTGAGAATAAATGTGTGGGCACCTTCTCCTTTTTGTGTATTATACATGGAATATTTGGCAGCCACTTTGCTACACTTATTGTACTGACCATCTGTAATTAGTTCATTGCAATCAATCTGAAAGCAATCAGTTGTGCTATTGTGATGGTAACAGAATTTCAAATTGTGTTTTTTCACAGTTGAATAGTTAAAATTGTTCTTGCTGAGGTGTGATGCTTTGGTTTTACATGTTATGTCTGTTGTTATATACATCATATTATAGTTTACATTTTTGTGACTGTGTGCAACTCACTGAACCTACTGAAACAATCCTTTAACATGCACAATATAAAAGCATCTGTATGTGTGTGGGTGTGCAGCCTGTAACGTGACTGAAAATTTCTGCAACAGAAGTGTGTATTCCTGCAAGCATCACATGCACATGCATGACTATCAAAAATACTTAGGTGCGCGTGTGTGTGTACTTGCTTTACCTGCAGGTAGAGGAACTGCAGGCTGTACAGCTTGTGGAAGAGGTCATGGGGGAGAGCGGCCAACTTGCAGCGATGCATGTGCAAGCTTTGCAGCTTCTCCAAGCCCCTGAAGGCTCCACCTTCCAGGCGCTGCAGTGGGTTATCACCCAGATCCAGCTCCTCCAGAACCCTGAGGTTACTGAAGGCTCCGGCCTCGATCCATGTGATGTTGTTGCCGTATAGCCAAAGCACCTGCACAGTATGAAGAGAAAATAATGGAATAAGAGAGGAGGAATACAAGTGACTGAATGTCTGCAAATATTGCTGGGAAATTCAACAGATGCAAACACATACACACACAGTGCCATTTTATACCTGTGTCTCAAAGCCAAACGAGTCTGCGCGAAGCTCTGTGATGCGGTTGTTCTGCAGGAAAACACGTTGTGAGTCATATGGCACCCCAGCCGGGACTATGGTGATGTTCTGGGACTGGCAGCTGACCGTCATGGGCGTGGGATAACACACGCACAGCCTGGGACATGCCTCCACCCCGCCTGGCTTCACCACCACCAGCCACAAAATCAGCCATAGACACAGTCCACCTGGAAAAAGACAGAGAGAAAGAGGAGGTTAATTCTCATGAGAAGAAAATGAACACAACTTCAGATTGAGTTTCAGCTTTTGGCACCAGTCTTTTCTTTTGCTGACTGCCTGTCAAGCCTGTTGCTGTTGTCAGTGATTCTTTTCAGCACTGCTGGGCTCTCACCCATGACTTGTTGATGGTCCCCCAAACTTTAGGGTTTCATAAATAATTCACCAGGTTACATTACAGGAATCATTCACCCTTTCATATCCACCGGATCACTTTACATAGGCTAGGTCTTCATGGCTGGTGTGACAAGGATAGGCTACATAACTCAGGTTTTAGCTGTTCAGAGTAAAAAAAATAACCCACCACAAATATTTTGTGAAGACCTTTAAGAGACATAAAACGTGAACAACACGCGTAATAAATAAACCTCGTGGCTATAAAAGGATGTTTCCGTTGAGATGTTTGCCACGCAGAGTGTACGAGAAAAACCTGCAATCAGACCCGGATCAGTTTCCATTCTTATCAATATTGCAACAGCTTCTTGGCACAGCTCGGATAACGGCACACAAAAGTATAGGCATGAAATAATAATTAAGTTCCTATTCATCTGCTGTGCGCAAGATTTTCCAGCGGGTCACCTCTTGACCTCTTAACAAGTTGGACTATTAGCGGAGCTGGACGCTGGGGGAGAACTGGATCTGTTGAGTGGAATAAGACACTTTTCTAGTTTTGGTAGCCCAAAGTCGCCATGAGGTGAGGAATCAAGTTCACAATCATTCCAGAACACATAGGCTATCTGCATCTCTCCATGTGTAAAGCAGATCGGGGGACTTTACACGAGCCAAAACTTTTTTTTTCTTCATATAACTACGTGCTGGGAATTACTTTTCATAAAGGCCTGGATAACGATATCACATAAATACAAAATTAAATTAGTTTTCCTCTAAATCTTTGAATCTTTAAAATGTCTTTATTTTGTAAAAAGTGCGCACTCTGGCTGTGTGCTACATTCTTAAATAAATTCTAAATCCATATGGTCGATTTAAATTTAAACTGTAAATTTAATGTGTAAGTCTTGGTAAGCTATTTAAAACATGAAACAAAATTACGTCTATCAGTTCAACTGTTAACCACAGACACACAAGGTTGTTAATGGACCGATCCAAAATAACGTGTAAAATTTTACTGTGATTTTAAAGTTTAAAATTGGTTTGCTCCTCAAATAACTTGTTTATCTAAAGAAATCTAAAGAAATGCACACAAGTGAAAGCCAACTACGTTAAATCACAGAAAAGCATTTGCAAAATCAAAAGCCCTCGTTGCATTCAAACTGCAGGTGCAGGATGGAGATGCTACTCACTCTTAAAGTTGTGGGCGCTGGAGCGCCTCATGGTCCAACGAGTCTGCATCTCGAACCAAAGCCGAAAGCGAGTTAGCCTGCGCGGCGTGGAAGTGCCTGCTTGCTGCTATCTCTGCTGAGGTTCAGCTCTGGTGAGCGAGTCGCTGGTGCTGCAGGTTGTGACGAGCTGGAGTCTCGGGTTGCTGTTTATACCCGCGGCCGGTTCATCGCCCACAGCCGTGGGCAGCGGAGGATCCTCTCTACGTCAGCCCAGGAGGAGGGGGGAGAGTCACCGGAGGAAGCACAAGAAAGGCAGTGGCAGGGCGGGTTTTGTCACTGTCTTCACTGTGGCGTTACCTAAGAAAGTAAGGCATCACTGTCTGTCAAAAGAAACATTGTTTCTTGCTTGATTGATTAAGCTACTTATTATGATGAGGTAATTAAAGGCACCATAAAACTCAGACTTCATTTTAACAAATGTTTGAATTTCTTTCTGAACACGGAAAAAGCATCCTACACATTTTCCCATCCTTTTAAAGAGATGTACCCTAAATTAACTTTTAGTAGTCTGATAAACTCCTTTTTTCATCAAGTGCATTGTGGGAGGAAACGGACTGATAATGAAGACTGGAGGTGGGATGGAGGTTTTTGGTGACAACAAACTAAGATTTTTCTGGGAAATGGTAAGAATATTGACTGCCCGAGTGCTGGTTATCAAAAGTGTTTGTGTTTGTGTGGTACCACCGTGGCACATGCTCTCACAAGGGGGCTTGGGGGAGGATTGGAGGCGAGAAAAGTCATTTGGCATTAAAGCCAAAAAATCATCTGTCTCATTTAGTGTAGGCCAGTCTGGAAATAGGCCAAGAGACGCCTACAAGTCAGAAGAACAGATGAACATGAAAGGGGAACCCAGCGGTGGAGCAGAATTATCCAACACACCATATGGACATCATGGAGTAGAGATGACATAGGCTACCACTGACAAATTTCAGTGGGACAGCACATAATGTACATCCAGTTACATGTGACACCATCAAATATGCTGTTATTGTTCTATATTTATCAAATCAACAAAATCCAAGATGGCTTATGTAGCATTTATTGTAAATGTTGTCAGAAGTAACATGGTATTTCTTTGCACAGTGGATGCCGTCAACTCAGTGTCACTGACAGTGTAGGACACTATGTGACTGAATAAGTCACACTTTGGGTCTAATTATACACTGGCTGCAGTGCAAATGGTTTGCTGGAGAAGGTGCAGTGCAGCACGTGGGACGGGACGTGGGACAGGACACAGAGGTCTTCCTTATGTGAAACAAACCGTGTCAGGGTAGTGGTGGGCCGGGTTTACTCACTACTGAGTCCTCCCTTCATGACACAGGTCAAGGCCAGGTCCACCATGATGCACATCATCTGTTCCCAAATGAACACACACTCACCAAAACCTGCCTCATGGAAGGTCATCTGCATCTCCAAGCTGTGAGCGCAGTGCGGGGCATAAGTTGTGCGTCTGGAATCACACTGTTTCTTGGCTCACCAATCAGGCATTAGTTGCCTCCACGGGGGGCTGTGGAACAGATAAGGTCGCGTGTAGTTGTGTATGTGTGTGTGTCTTCATATAATGTATTCACACTGTTCTTGGCCCCAGGATAGCTGGGGGAGGCAGCCAGCTCACCAAACAGACTCCATCTTCAGGGAGACTGTGGGAGTGTGTGTGTGTGTGTGTGTGTGTGTGTGTGTGTGTGTGTGTGTGTGTGTGTGTGTGTGTGTGTGTGTGTGTGAAATGTAATAATGAACCATCCAAACACATAGGCGGGATGCATAAATGTATGTACAGGACAACATACACACACACACACACACACACACACACACACACACACACACACACACACACACAGATCCCCTCCCTCCCTTACATCCTCTCAGCAGCCTGCTGTGTCAAAATGAATCACGGGCACACTGGCATTTGAACTGGTGTAAACACAGCATGTTCAAAGGATCTGTCCTGATCCTAAAAAAAATGTGTTGCTGTCTCCGTCCATAACCCTCACTTACAAACACAAACACTCACTCACTCACACACACACACACGCACACACACACACACACACACACACACACACACACACACAGATGAAGACCTTGAATGTGGATAGTGTGTATGGTTCTGCCCACTGGGTACATCAAGGTCGAGAGGCAAGAAAACAGCAGAAGCTGACCTTGAAAATGGAGTGTTGACTTGTTTTTGACATGATGTCTTTCTCAAATTGACTTTCCTGAAGTTTTACATGTTTTTTTTGTTTGTTTCTTGTCTCTTCAGAGAGTTTTGGCTGGGTCCTCACTGCCCGATTAGTGAAACAGAACACCTTTATTTTATCTGAACTGTGATTGTACATGTTTAAACAATCTGCAGTGGCCAGGTCCCAGAACCTCAATGTCGGCTGGTACCTATATGCCTATAAGTGTTCCACTTTCTTCAAATCCAAGCTATTAAATGCAGCGTGAGGTTGAAATGTGTAGTAAAGTGTATGAATCAGACTAAATGTGGGTGTCATTTGGGACATCAAAGGTCTGACAAGACATTGTTAACGAGATAATGAATCATCTGATATTTAGTTGCTGTGTCAGAAGATAAGCTTGTGTGTGTAAAGTTCAAATTTGCAAACATTTTAGATATAATATTGTAGGTTGTTTTAGGCCTCAAAATTGTAGTTGAAAGTGATGTGGGCATCAGAATTCATTATTTCTTTGATGTGAGAAATTAACTCAGGATTATTTTTCAGTAATGTAGAGCCTTGTCGCTGTTCTTTTTGCATCCTGATACCGACACAATTTTAAATAATCATCTATCGTCGGTTTTGCAAACACAAGGAGAATGAGACATTGTGATTATGTGTGTGCTGTATAAAGACTAGCAGCCACAAAAAAGGGAAGAAAAAGTCAAGGAAATACATACTAAATGGCCAAAAGTATGTCGACACACACACACGACACATTTTATTCATATGTGATTGCCATTCAAGTCAAGTCAGTTTTCAGTCAGCCACAAGAGCACTGGTGAGGTCCAGCACTGACGTTGGGCAATAAGGTTCATAGTCAGTGGTGCTGGATGGGGCTGAGTTCAGGGCTCTGTGCAGGCCTGTTGAGGTATTGAGGAAACTGTTTTTTTATGGAGCTGGCTTTTTTCACAGGTGCATTTTCATATTGAAACAGGAGAAGTAAGTACACAACCTGTTGACATAAAAGTTGGAAGCAACAGATCTTTTTCACAGCAGACACTTTGACTTGTAGGTAAATCACAGGTTTTACTAATAACATTGACGATGGCTCTTTTTAAGTGCCCCAGTGAGTTATGACAGCCAGCAGGACTCTGAAAGTGACGCAGCTAAAAGGAATTCAGCCATCAGTAATTTTACTATTTACACCTGTGACATGAAGTTGTTCAAAATATTATATAATTTCATAATTATAATTTATTCTTTATTTAAAAGGGACAGCGTACAGTAAAACATAAACGTTACCATTTGATGCACTGTACCAGATTATAGCTTCAAGCTAATCTACAGTCCCTTGGCAGGTCATGGTAAGTAATATATCCTATATCATTAAGATTTCCCTTAATTAGAACAAGTAGTGGTGAATGAACCATTCAGATCATTTACTTGAGGAAAACAAAGAGTTCCATGTTGTAAAAATACTCCATTACAAGAAAAGGTTCTGCAGTATTGAGCAAGACTTCCTGGATCCTGTTTTTTGTAATTTCACCTAAAGAGCACCTGTTGGATCAGCCATTAGAGCTATACAGCCATTCTTACTTACAAGGACCTCAGTATTTTACCAGAAAAGTACAGCAGTAAATGTACTTACTTACTTTCCATCACTAAAACAAACATGATAAACACCCCCAGACAATGAATAGAAACATTAAGATCACTGTGTTCATTAGTCTTGAGCAGTGTGCCTAGTTTCAAGTTAGACCCCTAAATTGAGCATCAACAAGCTCACTGAGCATTTTATAGCCTGTTGAGCCAGTCATTCATTCCGTTTCAGAGATTGTTTTCTTCCCCACCAACTCCTCCCCACAGCAGATGGACAACAGCACACTGAGGCTGATAAGTTGAGACCATCACAGTTTCCTCCTGTTGCTCCAATCAAAGCGAACAGACATGAGTTAATTGGCACACTTTGAGTAAGTCTGTCAAAATCTGTGTGTCATAAAGACATCCTCTTTCCCTGGGACAGATTCAGTACGATTTAAAAAAAAGAAATGAAAACAACAACACATAACAAGTCACCTCATTAACACACTTGGCTTATTTTTATGCTCCACTCATGCCTTCAATCTTATTTCTGTCATTCATTTGTTGATTCAAGTCTGCATTGTGACATGGCAGAGATTGTGAGGTTATGATCACTGATGACGTAGATGCAAGGGAAGAACCACAACCTGTCACCATGCACATGTTCCTGCACACATGCACACTCAATGTGACAGACTTTGTGGTGTTGCATCAAGTTTTTCTGGGTTCACTGTGTTGTTACCACAGCAGGTGTGCAGAGAAGTTGAGAGAGGCTGTTGTGGGGGAGTGTCCCTATAATTTCAGGTTTAAACCCTGCCAGAGCCCCCCACCCCCCAGCAGGGCGTTTCTGCCCCGTGTGAAACCTCTTCACCACTATCACAACATGGCAACGCCTACCCAGAACACCAAGAGTCTCAGTATGACTGGAGACACCAGACTGTCCACTGAGGCTGCTGTGACAAATCCTGCAGGTTTGGACTTCATCTACAGAGATCTTAACTTATAAGAGTTACCATTGTGACCCTGTAATAGTGTTTTACTCACAATGGGCAGTTAATAACTACAGGCTACAGAAATTTGACACTCTCAAATTCATATTTTGCACACCTCCCTCTGGGACCACAAAAGGCTTTATTCAACTATTTTCAAATATAATGCAGTAGTATTCCCCAAGAGCTGTAAACAGACAAAATTCAGTGGAATCCACCTTTAACAAGGAGCTCATATTATGTTGCTGTTCTGTTAAAGCCTTTGACTAGTTGTAGGGCTGGGGGATGTGCCCAAAAATGTTAACACACAATAAAAAAGTCATATCATTCAATATTGATAATTATCATGTTGTGTATTTCATTAGTGTTTTTGGACCGTTCTTCCCTGGACACTTAAAAACCTCAGTGTAATGGTCTTTTAACCCCCACACAATAAAACATAATAAAAAGAAAGACATTTCATTCAACACCCCCACATTATAATGATAAACCTTCCTTTATGTTAAATGTTAAAGATACCTAGATAACCTTAAATCTTCAATTCCCATCCAGATCTTCTAAACACCTTTTCCTACCAAGGCCCCAGTGAGGCCTTTGTGTCAGTGCAGTTCTCCACACATCTTCTTTATACCTCGATTCACAAATCCTTCCCTTAGGTTACAAAAAACTAATTTATAGGTGTACAACTAAACTATTAACAAGCAAATTATTCACAGCAAATCTTCTGTGTGAGATCTCAAACCCCTGTACTCTCCCACAGACAAATTTGGCACAAAGACTGAACAAACAATCCAGGGATTGTTTATCTGCAGTCTGTTCTATGTCAAACAGCTGCACTGGCCATTTCTCCTTTCTTCACTTCACATACAGTTGCAAGCAAATGTCAGTCATGCAGTCAGTTTTTTCCAGATGTCAAATGGTATCTTTTATATAATTTAGTCATGCAGATATCAAATCAAAACTGTTTTTTTTTCAAATTTAAAGGCTGGCTTTTGCTCCTGAGTGAAAGTTGAAAAAACCAGATGGTTAATTGGGGTTTTAAACTATTCTTAAGCTCAGAACATAATAAACAACTGCCAAACAGTGGATCACTTCACCTAGATGATATATGTATATTTATATGTATATTCAGATATAAATATATATACATATGTATACATATGTATATATATTTATATCTGAATAGAAAAATCAAGTGCTAATTTTCTTGTGTGTTTCTCATTGAACATATTTTATATTTATATTGAGGAAAATTATATCAATTACCATTATTGTTTTATTGCCCTAACATGTCTTTTTATTTTGTGCATGTGTAGTGCTCCAGATAACTGCTATATTCCCCCCTACAGTTGCCCTGTCTCTCCTGAGAGAAAGATCCTTCAGTGTTATTCTGTGTTTTTCCTCTATATCCCAAAAGACTGCGCCACAGTCACTAGACAAATTTTTGCAATAAAATAACCTGAAGCTTCTTAAATGTTCAGACATCACCAATTTAGCAATGATCTTCCATAAAGTGGGATTACTAGTGAGAGTATTCTAAATACTGATAGAAAATCTGTGCTGCTGGCTGATTGATCCGACATTTAGTCCTCAAATTTCTGCTAATGCAACTCAATAGCATCTGTAGAGTGCCCTTTTCATGTGTCATTCTTGGTGATGAAAGACATAAATCTGAAAATGTACATACACTTGAGAGCATCCTGTTATTTCTTTTTCTGATCCTCCTGAAAATGAACACAACAAATGTTTTTGCTTTAACATTTGACATACATTATGAGCATGTCAGAATAATTTTAAAAGTTAATGAAAATGAGTTTCAGACCCTGCCCTAATCTAAAACAGCTCTTACAAAAGCTAACAGTCTGTCAACTGCTACTTTAAAGGCAAAACCTAACAATGCATTTTGACAATAAGCCTTTGTGCAGCTGATGTTGCATACAATACAAATCAGCCCAATGAAGTGATAACCAAACACGGGGGAAAACACAGGGAATTCAGGGTTCAGCCTTTATATATAATTTAAATGTTGATTTTAATATAATAGGATATTTGTATGTCATGGTGTACACATGCAGTTTTTGTAGTTTACATACAGTTCATTTGGGCAAAAGTAAAAATCAAAATGTAATAATTCCCTTTTCTACACCCTTCATATTAAAAGATACATTTTATGTGGTACAGAAAAATGAGTCTACATATTAACAGAATTGTTTCCATTTCTATTAATATAAAAGCACCACAAAATATACATCAACCTACAACAAACATGCTGGTTAAAAAATGTACATATTTCCCTTTATCATCCGTTACATATCATTACAAGGCACATTTTCATTACAAAACAGCATCCTTCATGGCACCAAATCTATTTCTAGTTCAATTCTACTGAACTACACAGACAACAACACCTGAGGTGTCACATGTTACTGTTGGTTAATGTTTGGCTCCAATAGTGATATTGGCAGCTATCACCTAAAGTAGTAGGCCAGCAGGTGGCAGAGCTGTGTTGCCTGTTTTTTGTAATTGATGTACAGTATCTGACTCACATGTTAAAGCAATCAGTGAGACATCAGAAGGCAAACAGGACCTTTGCCCTGACAGAGTGGCTTCACTGAGATGTTTTTACACCAAAGAATTAGCCTGAGTTATGTTTTTTTACACAGTACATGCCACTGATCGGAAGTGTCCCTCATGCACTGTTGGTCTTATATAGAGGGAAATAACATTAAGAGGTCCACAGTGATATAAAGACTACAGTAACATCTTCAGCTTTGTTTGTTTTTTTACAATAAAGTGCTTTATATTTTGGCACTCTTGAAAACACCATAACCATGGTGTGATAGGTGGCTAGCATTACACAGAACATAAAAAAAAATCGCAAAAATACTTAAATACTTAAATTGTAAAAAAGAACAAACACAAGACACATCACAGTCATGGAAAAGTAGAATGAGAGCAGCCAGAATTAGTAATTTTAACTACACACAGAACAAACAAAGCTCACAGTTGCCAGAGATGTTTGCTTTACAAACAGGATCTGTATGGCAACACAACATAGTCATACAAAACACTATTAATCAAACAAACTGAAGAGGTAACACTGGTGATATAAAGGACAATTTAAGTGCGAGTTCTTGGTCTGATTTTACAAACTTTAAGAGGAGGCGTTGCTCTTTCGTTGGGAGGCAAGACTTCGACAGTGCAGGTAAACAGAGAGCGGATGGATGAAGGCGACCAGGCTGAGCAGCGTCAGACCGATGTTCACCTGCAGACACAAGAAGGAAGCAGCGATAAGACAGTTCATAGATAAAGATGATGATAACGGGTGGACATGGACCAGTGTGGGTGGGATTTAGAGTTGTGTTATGTACTCACATATAAAGGGTCTCCATTCAACACTCCGTTCACCAAGGCAAAGACGGGATACTGTAGCAGAGAAAACACTGCAGACAGAGCCATGACCAGACCATACAGCTTCCCAAAGTGGCGTGATGGGAAACTACACACACACACACACACACACACACACACACACACACACACACACACACACACACACACACACACACACACACACACACACACACACACACACACACACACACACACACACACACACACACACACACACAGGGCAATAGAAGGAAGTGGTGAAAAATAAGTGGTGAGTGTAGAAGGAAACGCTTTACTTTAACTCGACATATACTGTATACACACAGAACACATTGCAATGTTGTTCTGTTATAAGTTATAAGCAGTTTATGTTCAGGTCATTATTCTTGTCTTACTTGAATTTATAAGTCATTTCTTGAAATGTTTTCATTTATTTATTATGACAATTTTTTATTGGTTCCTCTACTTCTGTCTCAACTCCAATGTTTTGTCATTTTAGCAGTCAACAAATAAATGTCTACATTGTGGTAAATTAGTAAGTTCTTTGGGAATACCTATCAACAGAGTAAATGAATAAACTGAATTAGAAAACAATTATTTTTCTGTTGTTATCAGATGTGCTGCCCCCCTCAGGAACATATTTTTAACATCTGTAGTCCACAAAGAGTTTTGTGCATGTCTGCATTTGTGTGTGTGTGTGTTGTGTGTGTTTGATACTCACGCTATACTGATGAAGGCCGCGTTGCCGCCGTAGAGGAAGGAGCGGTTGAGCACCTGCAGGATGAAGGTGAGGTACTGTAGCGGCAGGTATGGGATGGAGGCACAAACAGAGAACAACACACACTGCAGCGCCGTCAGAAAGAGGGAAAGCACCGATGCCCGCAGGTCTGCTTCCCGTTCACTCTCCCCTACGGACACACGCACACGCACACAAATGAAAACACACACCTCGTTCGACAAAGAAGAGAAAAATAATGCTGTGTACACACAGAGAGAACAGATCACTCCACAGGAAAGTACACAAGTATTAGCATCAAAATGTAACAAAAGTAACAGAGTAAGTACTCATTTTGCAAAATGGTACATTTCAGAATCATATACTGTATACCTATTATAAAATTGTATAACAATTGTCTATATCACACCCCTTTTTGGGAGAAATAATCATGGATAAGGACAAAAACAGGATGATGCCTTTTGTGTAGCAGGTTGTTAAACAAATACACATATGAATTCAGATCACATTTGAGGCTTATAACAATATGAATATTCACTGTCAGTGTGGTAAATAGTTAAATGACGTCAGTGGCAGTTAATAACTGATAGCTTGAGTGAGAGGCTGTTTGAGTAAAATCATACAGTATAGCAGCATCAGACTGTCGTATCTAACTAAATCTCAGCGTAGCTCAAACAGTTGATCATTAACAGTTATTTACTAATAAAACAAAAGCTATCTGTGATTCAATCAAATGTCTGGATAATCAATATCCGGCTACAGTGTTGGGTCATTGATCCAGTTGGACGGGCGAAGATTTCGACATGTTGGCTGACCAATCAACCTTTATTTATTAAGGAACTGCAAACATTTAGGTTCAGGCAAGGTCGCAAAATAATTAGACATGTCAAAAAAAAATAGCTTGATTAACATGAAAAGAATGCATACACACTTTGCACTTATTACATGACTGTAATACAAACACGTGAAATTGTATAAACATTTATAGGCTCTTCGATTTTCTATCCCCCCAAAATTACCCGTATGTGCCGGTCTGATGTGTTAGTATATATATTACCTGCAGCCCGAGATTTGCCCTTGTGTCTGTCCATGATGAGACCGTTCCAGGGAGCGCACAGCACGCCGCACAGCTGCGTTATAGCAAAGGCGTTGGTGTACTGGCTCACTGCAGGGACACACACAAGGATAAGATGGTTATAGGAATAAAAGAGTCCAACGACAGCTCAGCAAGTCTGCCAGGATATGAGATGACAGATCACAAAGGCAGACATAAAGTCACTTTTTAGTTAAATGGGAGGGGATTTTTCATTATTAATCCCTCTGCATGTTAAACTCAGACAATGATTTTCAACTTAAAAACATTAGCTTTCTTCTTGGTACATTCTTTTTGTGAGATTGGGCTTTAATACCATAGTTAGCCATAGAACCATTGTTTGTTCTTTTATATGATTAAAAGCCTTTACAGCACTTTCTTGCTCACATTATATTTCTTCAGTCACATCCCCTTTTATTCGAATTCATGTAACTTCCTTTTCCGGTATAGGAGTGTGAAGGAAGGATTGTGCAATGAAAACATGATTGTGTTGTGTGTGTGTGTGGTTGTGTGTGTGTGTGTGTTTACCCAGTGAATGCTCTCCTGATGTCAGCCGATGCAGCATGGTATTGAGGGTGCCGATGAACAGGTAATGTCTGAGCTGCATCACTGACAACCAAAGCAGGTGCCACACAAAGAACCAGGACAGACAACACTCCCGGAAACTCTTCTCTGAGAGAGGTGAGAGAAGACCAGAGAGGTGAATAAGGAGGAGGAAAGAACAAAGAGGAAGAACAAAGACGAAACAAGAAAGTTATTTAAAAAAGGGGAAAATGATTCAGGACAAACAGGGCATGTGATTACTTAATTTTGTTAGATCTTACTATGCATTCATCTACGCAACAGTCAACACACACCTTGTTTCACAGGGACCTCCTTGTCGAGTGGCGTTTCCTCTACCGTCCTCTCTGCGCTACCATTTGCTGTTGTCTGCTCTGTCTGTTTACCACAAGTTATCCTGACAAAATTCAATGGTCACAGTGGGTCAGCTACAGACTGAGGGCATTGTGGGAATTCTTTGAAAGTATTTGCTTTATGAGGTTTTCAAGTTCCAACCCGCAGTAATCACATAACAGGATTTCAAGGATATTTCCAGGAGACAATGATGTGAAAACAAACTGTGCTGGTAAAATAAAAAAAAAGACTTGCAATAAACTTTTATTGATCAATTGTTTGTTTGCCTTTCAAACTGAATTAATAATCATCAGATTTTTTTGGATTATGAAAGCTCAGTGTTTAAATCTTTTATGGATTTTCATAAAAAAGAATATGCAGATTTTTTAAGAGGATCAGATTGGTTCAAAAAGTTTTTTGTCCCGTCACACCATCTCATACCGGTTTTTCTTGCTGTTAAGAGTACACTGATCTGTTCTGCAAACTTTACAGTATGCTTTACACATAAACAAGGTATTCTACAAAAGAGCTCCCACGTAAGCCAAGTCTGGATTCTTTTTAATCAAATCTTTACTTTTTATTTTTTTTACATTTTCAATCATTTTCTAAATATCTGTAACAAACACAGAATTCATAGATTATTTAAAATTTTTGAAGATAAAAACAGCAAATAACGAGCATATTTACACTTGACATGTATGAAGTCTTGTCGTACCCGTATGTGTAGTTATCAGGCAGTGGGTAGGGAATGAATTTTCTGGGCAGCAGGAAGAAAGTCCTGAGCAGATGAATGACGCTGCATGCGGACAGAAAGAGGAAGGACGAGTGGAGAGAGATGCCAGACTCGTGTAACAACTGTGAGAAGAGAAGAAGGGATGGAGATCAGGACAACATACTATATATACTGTATATCCAGTAGATTTAATTCACAAGAGCAGTGTGTGAATGTTTCTCACCTTGATGACGAGGAAGAGTGCTGAGGAAGAGTCGAAGGCCCCGTTGTAGAGAGTGATGATGGTGGAGCGATGTGACCCGAACAGATTTCCTACCTTTAGGAGAGAAATTTAAGGAGCGAAATTTAAATTGATGAAAACAGATGAATGTTGTATTTAAGTGTCTACGTGTCTGTGGGACTTACGGAAAATGTTATTTTTTCTACCTTTTCTATCTACCTTTGTGTTATTCAGTGTAAAATAAGTTCTTGCGGAGTTGAATTTCCTGTTTGAATATGAAGGTGTGATTTTTGAACTGACAGCTACACTATTTAAACTCATTAAACATCACAGTTTTTGCGAGGGGGCTTTGTGTGTTGATTTCCCACATGATCAGTAGCAGGGCCTAAGAAAAGTACGGCAGGCAAAAGTAGCAGTGCACAAAGAACAGACTTTCTGTCTCATTTGTTTTCTTGTTAAATGATGACCTGAGCACAAGAAACATCATGAAGTCAAACCTACATATTCTCTGTCAGCTATCCTAAAAAATGGGTCATGGGATGTGTTCGAGTTAGTGGTTCTTGATTATGAGTCTTTGTGACTGTATCTTTAGGTAATAGTGCACTGAACGAGCTCATATGAAGACAGATAGTCTAATAGGATTTAATTCCAGTTAATCATTTCATAATACATTATTTTCATTTTATTTTCCTGTTGTAATATGAATGTTCAGTTCACCTGCATGTTGGTGATCAGAAACATGATGCCACCCACTGCCAGGAGAGAGAGAGCTGGGAAGAGCAGGTTTGACAAAGCTGAAAGAAAGATATTGAAAAGCATCCACAGCGGTTAGAGTCAGCTGTAACATCTTACTTCATGTCAGCATTTCTTTACACTATACGGGACTGAGAAAGCACAGGACAAAGATAAAGTCTTTTTCACCTGAAGTTGCAAAAGCCACCATCAAGCTACCCATGGTGTAAAGACATCTGGTGGGAAAAAGAATAACCACTGTTATCATCATATAATTTTACTGGCATAATGGGAGCACCACATTACTAGGCACCAGAGCGAGAGTGTCGTTTCATGCTTTCGAGAACAAAGAATTTAAGATGGGAAAATTGGTCTTTAAATGAATAAAAATCAATGCGCTTAAGTCACAGTAAACACAAAGATTCTTCTGCTGTTTGCAGAACTTTTGGCCGACATTCCAGTCCTTTTCCTGGCCTGTCCTATGCAAATATCTATCCTCATCTCCACTTGCCTCCTCTTGTCCAACTATTTGCATTCCTTGGGTTTTACCTCCACCCTCATTTAGTGGAAACATATGCATGACCTTAGTATGAGTTTGTTGTTGTGGATTTAGACATATCCAGGGCAATAAAGTGGGCAGGTATGTGTGTGTGGTGTTATGTTATATGATAAATATTAACTCTGAGGAGGCAGAGAGGACTTCTTAGTCACCAAAATAAATTATATTTATATATAAATATTGCTTTCTAAAATTCTTCCATGCTCTGGTGATTAATAGTCCAGAGGTTTCTATTTGCCTATTGCCCCTTGCCTTTCCTCTTTGTAGTTTCACTTTGTAAGGCTATGGTATTTCATTGCCCTTTACTGCTTTGAAACTTTACTGCTCCCTTTTCTCATAAAACAATTTCTCTACATTCTGCATTGCTGTGTGTCAGGCTTTGGTGCATATGCTGCGTGGCCATTTGTGTGTCTAGAGACATTAGCTATGTTACATAACATCTTTCAAGATAGTTATTCTGACCTAGCTGTCCTACTTGTCCATTTTACTTCACAGAAGCATGCACAATGGGTTTATACATATGCACAGCAACAACAACATTACAATGTGTTCTCTTCATGACTCCCTCCTCTCTATCTCCATGTGAGAAAACAGCAGCAAACAGTTTTAGGAATCCCTCAGAGGGAAATACAAGAGAAAAACTGGAATTACTGCAACTTGCCTATTTGCCACAGCAAATAGTCACAGCAATGGAGGGAGAAGAAGAGGGCAGAACTTCATCTGTCTTTAGTGACAATGTGTTTGGTTTCATAAAAACATCAAGAATCTTTGTGATGTTTATTTTTATTGCTGCATCAGCAAACTGGAACTAAGCAAAGGAATTCCCCAAAAGGAGTTGCTGTTCTTTATTTGTTTTTGTTATGAAAACTATTGATGCAAAACTACTAATTACTATGTGGGTACCTGTTCAAAGCCAGTGTCATAGGTCAGAACTAGACATGTAAAAACACATGGTTCTGACTTCTATGTGCACACCTTAAAGACACCTCAAAGATTTTGGCTAGCTGTGTACACAAGCATCTCTATAGATATATGTTGCTGTTCAGAGGAAACCTTAGCTACGCCATACCAATATACCAAAACATTTTTAAAGTATTACTATAGTTTAGTTATACTACATTGTTTATACATCATTACTAAAGTGTTTCCTATAATTTTTCCAGATACATTGTACAAAGTTACTACAGTAATATTATACATTTATTATAACATCATCATTGTATTACAAGAGGAATATTCAAAAAGGACTGAGCTATAAATAAATAAGATTATATAAAAAATGTTTTCTAAAATGAGGTGAATCATGATTAAAGCCACGTTGTGCATTTGTGCAAACAATTATTTTCTGGTCCTTTGAAGGTAATAGAAACACAAATGTTTGCTTTGTTAAGCAAAAATGTGAATATAATGTATTTATTTAGTCCGAATATATAGGCTATCATTTTTAACGCAACACTGCTGCTTTTTGAAGTTAAAGTTTGAACTACAAAATGAAAAGCATTCTTTGAAGTAGTCTCTTGATGTTTAATTATTACTGGCTGTTTAATTAGTTTTTTCATGTTTTGTATAACTGTATAACTTCTAAATTCTTGAACATATCAAAATGTATCTAATCTATGTTAAAACAATGTGACATTTAATCATGCACTGAATCTTAGATAAACAAAATCCAATAAAAATGCTTGAATTGCTGAATTGTTAGATTAATTACAACTCTTGTCAGTACACATGTAGTGCAACCAGCTAGGGAATGAATTGGCTGCATCTTGAAAGTGTTGTAAATAGTCACACTAATGAACGGTGTTATTGCTCCGTACTTGTCAATGTTTGTCTTTCAATTCCCTTTAACTACCCAGCTGGTGGGCTTTAAATTATCTACTGAGCAACATTTTGGGTAAGAAATTAAATAAGAAATCCTTTAAATCCACCAAGATGACATTTACTCTAAAGTAATTAAGTTGTTATTGGACTCACATTCCAAAGAGCCGAGCCACTGTAGTCCCAAACCGGTCAAAGAGGAAACCATTGGGCAACGTCAGGAAATTGTTCATAAAGGAGGCGATAGTGAAAACAAGTGAGAACTGTTCATCCTGTCCGCTGCAATCTGTAGACAAAAAATAAAAAGGATAAAATATACTTCAAATATATTCAAGAGTTGATTTTAAAATCTATGTGCTTAGAATGAGAATATTTTTTACAGCGAAAAATAACTGGATAATTTGATATTCAGAATTCAAGGTAGTAGAAGTGACGATATCAAACTGACCTAACTCTGTTGCATTCACTTCTGTGATGTTGACGCACAGAGAGCTAAAGTAGCCCTCTGTCTTCAGGACAAAAACAAGTGAAGCCCATCCGAATACTGCTCCAGCGAAACACAGACACTCCACCAGACCCGTAGCAAAGGTGAGCCAGCGTCGCAAGCTGTTCCCAAAACCCGCCATAGTTCCGCACACAAACAGGCAGACAATTCACAAATACAATATTTCCAACTGCATGGACACACATGCAACCTCGCACACAGGTGGCTTCTGTCCCTCCACCTGCCAAAGTAAAAGAAAATTAAATGAGAAATGCAATTGGTTGTAAGTATTGATGAGCCCATTCTGCACTTTTAAAGCAAATTAGTTACTAATTTAATGAACTGAACTGCATGATATGTCAAAAGCACTTGAAAGGAAAATCTTAAAGTTTCACAAGTAAGATAAAAGCTAAAACTAGAAACATCTGGGCAGGAAATGTACTGCTTCTGTCCAGGCTATTAGATCAGGCATCTTCCAAAAAAGATGGTATTCTGCATGAATTCAGAAGTTGGATAGCAGAAAAAAGTTATATTAATTGAGATACTTGTATGGCATAAAACTTCCATTTTAACAACATAAAGATTCAATTTAAATCTGTGAAGCCACAAAGAGGTAAAATCCAGAAGCAAAATGCACAACTGAAAATATTCTCCAGCTTACTACGCTCTAGTACTCACAGTTCAGTCTCTGGAGGATTTCCTCAAATGCTCTCACAAACCCCTCCTCTCTGCTCTTGGTTTATATAGACCAGCTCTTCCTTGCTCTTCCCCACCAGCTCCCTCCTTCTCCTCCCTCCCCAACGTTTTTTCTCTTTCCCAATCACTCTCTGTGGTGTACACCAGAGAACATCTCTGTCATGGGTTGACTTCGCTCTCTCCTCCTTTCCCTGTGTTTTCAGTTTCCCCCTTCCCTCCTGTCACTCATGTCTGTCTAGTCCTGTTTGTGTGTGTGTGTGTGTGTGGGCGTGTCCTGGATCATCTCCACCTGCAGCGCTCCACACCTGCGACTCATCACTAATCAACCTCAGCAGTCTTAAGCCCTGGACCTGCTTCCACTCTTCACCAGTTCGTCAGTTTACCTTTTGCGGTATATTGCCCCGGCCAACTCTACAGTCTTTGTGAGTACTTTAAGAGATCAAGCCTAACGCTTTGTTTTTCATCTGCCTTAGTTCCCCGTGTGCGGAGCGCTGACAGTTTTCCGACCTCTCGCCATCAGCCTGTTAACTCCCTGAATCCACTCCAGTCAGCCTTGTCTGTTCACCTCCTAGTACGGGACCTCTCAGCCTCTGGAATCTCAAATCCACCCCGAGCTCTCAATAAACCTGACCAGTGCAAATCTACTCTTCCTGTGTCCGCCTTTGAATCTTCTTGTGTTTCCTAACAATCTCTCTCCGCTGGGAGTAAGTGACTGCAGAGAATTAACGCTCCTGCATTCCCAGCAAGCTAGACAGCAGTGCCACTGAAGCTATGAGACAAACTCCAGATCTGGATGATGGGAGTGCTAGCTAGACCAGTTAAGGTGAAAAAGGTCGTGTGACTCCCCCAGCATATTTTATCTGGTGTTTTATCTTTGATTTATTTACTTGTGCACATTGTGATTAGTGTCTTTGAAAGGTGCTGTATAAGTAAACTTTGTGTGCTTACAAGGAAGTAAGTCAGTGATCGCCGTGTGGAAACTGGCTCTCTGGGTCATGACCACATAAACAAAGCATCCCTGATAGGCCTTGATAAGTTTATCGTATGTTAAGTTAAATAGGTAAAGTTAAACACTGGATATTGAACCCTGGACTCCCACCTGCACCTACTGCTTGTGTTGGGATTTATGTACATAAATAATTAATCAGAAGTCAGGTCAACTGAGCAAGGCAAAGATTCAACATGAATTTGTGTAGAATTTAACCGTCACATAAACCTAATGTCATACATTGAAAAAGGAATAATATCCTGGGATCAGATCGGAGTCCTTTTATAATCAAAATACATGACTGGTTGCTAAATCAAGAGACTACCACAGCTTTTTTTACCCATGAATAGTATCTTTCAGTGTCATGACACTTTTGATGATTAAACAGACTTTAATCTGCACATTTTCCAGGAAACTGGTTGAAAAACTTCACACACCATTTCAAAAGAGTTACTGCCACTATCAACAGCAAGCATAACAGTGGCTTCACTATCATCAACTGAACTAATCAACACAGGCACAAGATCAATAACAGCATGTTCGGTCATGTCATCAAGCTATAGTCCAATGTAAAGTCCATTCTCAACAAAGTCCTGAGTTACCCAAGGGTGTCATTACCAAAGAAATCATGAAAGACCACCAAGGAAGACTCTGAAGATTATTATTGATTATCATTTTGTTGGTTTTTAAGATAATGGTTGATTTCACTGATTTTATTTTCTTTGCTTTCAAAGAAAGTGACATTACTTCAAAAGGGGTTAAGTCATTTAATCTGACAGATTTTGTTATGTTGATTTGCATTTTATTAGTTGTTGCTATGTCACTGTTGCTACGGCAGATGATCACATACTGCAGCATAATCTTTGTTGGCCCAGACACTTTGCATAATGTTTAAGGCTCATTCACTCTGATGCTGTTTTGTCTTTCAGTGTGATCCAGCAGAATGCTGGAGGTTGAGGGAGAGGTCGCTGGTATCTGAGGTCAAAGATGTAAATCATCTGATGGAAGTCTACAATACCACTCATGAGACCTCAGAAAGTATATTTTATAGTGACTGTCACCTGATCACAAGACACAGTAGTAATAACACACACACACACACACACACATTGTGGCATGCAAAGAAGCTTATGCGCACTTCCTTAAACCATAGTGTTAACATGAGCATCAACAATCTAAACACAACGCAGGTTTATAGAACAATGCTGCCATCAATTCATCCAACATAGAAGGTTTTTTATGTCTCCTAAAAGCGTTCAGACTGATGGGAGGTTTTATGATCTATAGCTCCTTGACCAGTGAGGAACCAAAGGGCTGTTTAAAGCTTAGTTTTAGGCTTAAGGATCAGAGGCATGCTGGGTCTCTATTTTATGTTAGATATTATATATACAATGGTCAGTTAAGCTTAGCTTTTATCCCCACGTCTTTTTTTTTCATGGCCATAAATTCCTGCATGTGAAACAATCAAACCACACCACTGCCGCATCTGCAAAGAAACAATTTGGCCAGGTTGTCGACATTAATTGCAGTCAGCACTAAAATTCTGGGGGGAAGTAGTTAAGCATCTTAATTCATCCACCTGATGTTTTGACATCCTGCTAACTGTAAGCAATTTCTAGTCTATTCCATTCAGTTTATTTAGGCATTGCTGTGGTCTAATACAAACAGAGATATGTCCTAAGTTGTTTAACTCATCTAGATGTGAATACCAAAAGCTTAAATTCTTGTCCCATACTCATCTTTTGATCTTAAACCCAAATGTCTTCAGTGAACAACAAAAACAAAGGAATTTACCTTACCATTCCAATACTTTTGGAGGGGACTGTATGTGAGGGAGATGAGAGTGATATCAATCTTTTCATCTAACTCTAGGCAAGAAAGCAAATTCCCGAAAATGTCAAAGTAGGCCATTCCATTAAAGCATGATTTTGGCACTTGAAGACAGGGCCTCAAGACAAGCAGTTTCATGTCAGTTGATATTGTGCTTCAGCACTAAAGCACAAAGTTACATCTGATTGTATTACAACACACCAAATGGCCACACAGTGATATTGGGGAAGTTGGTGGAACTGTTGGTAATCCAGCTTTCGGTTTAGGTCAAAGTTAGGTATAGGTAGGGGTACCTTGTAGCTGTAAGGGTCCTTATAAGTATAAAAGTACAAAAATGTGTGTGTACGTGTGTGTTTGCATAACCAGCAGTCAAACACACTCGTGCCAACAGGAAAAATGCTGACATTAGCAAGTTCAAGGACAAATGTCACCATCTCATTTCAGTGCTAAAATAGACAAACCACGAGGCTCTCTTTCTCCATCTAACTTGCTACATCTGCTTTCTAAAATTATTGCCACGGATTAGAAATGTGAAGACAAAGCACATGACTTTGGTGACAACATCTTAATATCTTCTCTGATACTACAACTTTCCTAGTTACTGTGATTCAATGTAATGTGTTTGTGTATTTGTCTACTGATGCTGAGCAGTTTTGACTTTTATAATGTGCTGCTGTCTGGGAGGATATTTGGTGTTTTGTGCTCCTCTCTCGTGGACAAACTATTAGATTAGGTTAGATTTTAATAAAATGTATTAAACTGAAATGAACTTTACCTCCACTAGAAGAAGACGAAGAAACCAATGTCAATGTTTGTATTTTAGACTTTTCTCCAATCTTTGCTTATTTTTTGTGAAATACTAAACAGTTTTAACTCTTCAGGCCTCTAAAAATTAATAATCTCCAAAGAGAAAATCATTCTCTGACTAATCTGCTCACAACTTATATGACGAGGAAGGGGTCAGATATTGCAAAACAATATCTGACCCCTTCCTTGTTTTGCAACTATACTGCACTCACTGCTGCTCTCACAGGATACAAGCAGTAAGCAGCAGTGGTGGAATGTAACTAAGTACATTTACTCAAGTACAGTACATTTTTAAGCAAAAAATTACAAACCTTTGTTAAATGTGAGAATATACTGCTTTCTATTAATTGTTTAATTTTGTAGAATTGGTTGAACAAAACAAGCATTTTGAAGATGTCCTTTTGGGCTCTGGGTAATTGTGATGGGAGTTTGTCACTGTTTGAAGTTTCTTTTTATACAAAACAAACAATCAAATGAATCATAATCAGCAGATTAATAATAATGAATATAAATGATGGAATAAAATGATTAGTTGCAGTCCCATACAAAATAGTAAAACACAGTAAGACCCTGTTTTTATTTATTCATGTATATCTGTACAACTGCCATTACTACTGTTTTACATTTCTCTGTGGATACTGCCCACCCTGAGTCTAGGTTCTGATTAAGGTTTCTACATACTAAAAAGGAGTTTTCTTTGCCACTGTCGCCAGGTGTTTGCTCATGGTGGGAACTGGTTCTATATAAATAAAATTTATATAAAACATTATACATAAACGTATAAGCCTAACAGTCACAGGAGCACTTTTCCTGCATTGAGTACTTTAATTTTTAATTTAATTTAATTTAAATACCACTCGGTAAATGTCAGGTTATAAGGCTACATGATTTAACATTTAACATAGAACTTCTACTTGTAACTTGAGTGTACTTGAGTAGGCTATACAGTGTGGTATTACAGATGTCAATGTGCCTACTTCCTCCACCTCTGGACTACACACAGTTGAGCTGCGGTTAGTTAAAAAGGGTTACCAAGCTCTTACTACATGGTGAGACGTTATGAGAAGTGCTTGGATAGGACCTGGGTGTGTGCAATCACACAAAAACTCACGCCTATAACTCCTTCTTTCTGACTTCATGCAGCAGCGGTTAGCAGTATTGCTACATGATGGTGTCTGCACAGCCAAGCCGTTATGCTGTGGGCTGGTAAGCTCCCCACATGAACTGTATCCCACATTGACAGTCCTGTGATAAACCTTAAGAGTCGTCGTGGATGAAGTCTAACAGAAGAGAGCGTCTAGTCTATTTTCAGTCTCTGGCTGTCTGATATATTTTCATGACAGGATGTAAACTTACGTGATGTTGTGCCCTCCTACAGTGATCCTATTGTCCATGCCATCCACATATTGTTCGCACTATAAGATGTAAGGACCCGGCGGGGAGGCCCCACATGCTGCGGTTGCTGCTGACAAGGTTGGCAGGCTGCAGCGGGTCTCCCTGCGCTGCTGCGTTGATGCTCTGCTGCTCTCATGTCTGGTCTCTCAGTGCTTCCTCCAGGTCCAAATGCCCATTCATTCTCCACTGCTGTTGGAAACATTCATTATAGCTAATTGGCATATTTGAGAACATTTAATTTCTGACATGTCTTTCAAGGATGAATGGAAACACGAATGAAATGAACACCTTTCTGGGAGAGATGTTAAAAGTGAATTAAAGTTTTAAAGACATGCTCAAAGTAGCCTATTTGGTCTTAAGTTTAATAAGCAGTATGTTACCACAAGGAAATGTCAAAACAACATCTTCTAATTTATAGAATTTAAGACAAAAGTTTTTTGAGTATGTGAATAGAAGACTTCTCTTTGGCTGTTTGGTCTTTTGGCGCCACCTTGTGAGCATATAATAAAAACGCATTTCCTTATTCCTTATTAAAGTGACAGTATTGTCTCCCATATAAAACATGATGGATAATTGACAAGATATTTTATAATGCATTTAGCTACGACGTTTTAATTTTCCATATAGTATAATATATATAATTTTCCAGCTTGATAACTACTAAATACTAGAGTAATGATTAAGATAATTATGTTTCAGATGTTTATTGGTCAGGTACACTGAACTTTTAGAACTTTTAGGGTGCAGTCTTCTTGCTCAGCCTTGTTGCTCTCAGCCTTCAGCCTTCACATTTTTGTAAGAACACACAGACTTCACAAGAACACACACCTTCACAATCTGCAAGAAGAACACACACACCCGTCCTGTAGAAAAGTGTTAATAATAGGCTGTATCAGAGGCAAAGGCAAAGGCATCATTTAGAATTAATTGCATATCCGACTCAGGGACAATGGGGCCTTCATGGATTTTAACAAATTGTTGCTAGCACCTGCTCCCAGGCCTGATAAAATAAAACACTAGACACATGAATACAATGGACCTTTGCAAGAAGCCTGAAACCCTGAAGGCTGTGAAGGTCATCATGTGACACAGCACACAAACTTGAAGTGCAAGTGTTAATGGTAACCAACTGTGTGTTTTTATGCATATGCAATATTTTGCTAGTATCTAGATGATGTCTTACTTCTCGTGTCATATTTCAGTCTTATTACTAGCGTGTAATGTTATAGTGTTATAGGGCAGAATACCCTATTGGTTTTATATTGAATATCCGTGGAGGTGGTACCAGCTGGGATACACATGTATTTGTAATTTGCACTTATTTGAAATAATTTCTAAACGTGATTTAATTTGAACTTTACTGAAATCTGGCTCTCTGAAAATAATACTATTTACACATGTTTATATAAATAATATATGAAACAGGCTATTATGTAAAATATGATTCAACATGATAGGTTCTTTTAGATGTTAACAATCCCAACAGCATGTAAAACAGTTCAACTTAAACTGTTGTTTATTTCAGTCATGCATAATGATTACTTTTACTTTTGATATTTATATTTTGCATCTAATACTTTTCTGTACTATTACTGAAGTAAACGTTGAAAGTATACCTTTTTAATGGCATCCATTTTATGTAGTAGTACTGATACTTTTACTTAAGTAAAGGATCTGAACACTTATTCCGCTCCTGACCTAAAGTGTTTCACAGCAGTAGCCTGTTCATTTTTGAATATTTTCTTTATACTGTTGGTGAGTACTGCACACAAAGTATAAATTGGCCTACAAGGTGAAAGACAGACTGTTTGGAGTCATTTCAGAAGTGTTGGCAGATTACAGTAAATAACCATGTTGTAGGCTAATGTGATGAGACATTAAAATGTGTAGAATGGATAAAAAATTTTTGTAACATCATGTTTTCTTTTTTTTGTGGTTGTTTATTGGTTTTCATATTTTCCACGAAAAATAAAAAAATACGAACACACAAATGTAAACAACACATATACATAAACAAAAAAAAAAATTAAGTAAGAAAACAATCAATAAAAACAAAAATTCTTCATCATAAAGTACAGCAGAGCTTGTATATGTGACGCCTGAGATGAAATTGGGCTGAATACAGAGTTGTTGAGGTAGGCCTACAGTGACTTGTTTCCACGTGGCGCTTTAAGAACTCCCAGCAAGTAGGCCTTTAGTAGCATACGACATTTTTCCACAAAAACTATTATTATTTTCTGTGGTTTCTTACGACACAATGTTCTAAATAAATAACATTTTTTAAATTCATAAGTTCAAACTTGTCTTGTTCACTGTTTCCTTTGAACCCACACTCACACTAATCTGTTCATCTTTAAAATAAAATAAAAACTGACTATAGACTATCTAAAAGCACTAAATATTTGCAGAAAACGTGCACTATAGACTACTGTTGTCCCCAACAACAAATGTTGTTCCCCTTCCTTCCACTTTTCTCATGCATAGGCCCACACACTGGACACACAGCCAGGATTTACACTACTTTTGCCTTACTAGTGGTGTATAAAGCTGAGCTGACTGGTTCACCTGATGTTAACTAGCTGTAGGATCTTTAACTGGCGTCTACTTTGCCCAGCTGACCATCTTAGTCATCTCTGCTCTATGTTTAGAGCATGAACACAAATAGAGACATTTTCATGTCCTACTCACATGTGGAAATGTCAACAAGAGACATTAAATGTTTCAGTAGCTACTTGATGAGGTGTATAAACAAATCAAAGTGTGTTCTCATGACTGATCCAGTGATTATCAGGTTACGTGCAGTTATTAGCACTGACTTACCACAGATTGAATGTTCAGCAAGTCTCTCCACCTTAAAACTATGGAGATGCCGGGGATTGAACCCGGGGCCTCATACATGCAAAGCATGCGCTCTACCACTGAGCTACATCCCCGATGTGTTCACGGCCATCGTCATCTGACTATGAATTAGCACTCACTTTGGAGTCCACCTGTCCGGGTAAGAAATGGTCAGAGAAATTACGCCTTTCTCTCAGCAGTGACAGCTGAGAAGTTGAGAGACTACTTGCAGTCAACTGAAGCCAGTGGTGTAGTCTACGTGATATGCAGGTATACGCCGTATACCCACTAGGAACGGTCAAAGATTCCCGTATACCCAGTTAAAATAGCGAGATGATACGTAACAACATCGTTCTGTGGCATAACTTTTACACGTTCATCCATAAATTCCCCCCGTTTGTGTCGTAGCTAAAGCTCTGAACTGACGTTTGGTCACTCGGCGCACGTTTAAAAAAAAAGTGACCCTGCAACTGCAGCAGATGACACGAGAGTTAAAGTTGAAACGCAGAAAACGAGCCAGATGGGGCTGAAGTTATCGTAACGTTACCTGGTGAGTGAAAATAGCATATAGGCCTGTTATCATTAACGCAATCATTAATGATAACAACAACGGATTCCGAATTCCGTTGTTGTTGAGAGAGTCATGTTTAAGACTTGCTGCTGAACAAAACGCTTGTTTTCGGTTCAAAAATTGGATAAACACCGACTTTTATGAGAAAAATGCAAAGAAGTGACCAGAATACTCCAGAGGAGAGAAATAGAGGAAAAGAAGGAGAAAGAAAGAGAAAAAGGAAAAGAGATACAGTTTGAAGAAGGAGCTCAGAGGACAGGAGCTCAGAAACAGCATCGAGCTGAAGAGAAACAAGGAGAGGACAAAACAAACAAAGAAGAAGAAAGAGGGACTACAACAAGTAACAGCAAACTACTGGACACTGAAATCAGTAAGTTTTGCAATTATTACTATAAAAAAAGTCCCAAACTGAAACAGTCAAGCTAATAGCTAACAAGCTAGCACTGCAGGGTGGTTACCTAGCAGCGGCATAAACAGCAGTAGTGCTGTTTTAAACACAGAAGCTTGAAGATAAACAACTGTTTCATGATGTCTACACACTCTGAAACCATTGACTACCCCCAGCTATCAAAAGCAAAACTGCAAGGGTAAAATATAAACAAACAATACTCAGAGAAAGACCAGAAATCCTGTTCCTAGACCAATACAAAGATGGAAGGTCCTGCAATTTAATCTTCTGGACTGATGAACCATGTGCCTGGCTGAATGTGTTCAGCTCTCATTACCCAGCAATAAAGAGAGCAGGCATCTGTAATGGATGGAAAATAAGTGTCCTGGAAGAAAATGACTCTGACACCAACAGAATAACAGTAAACCTGTTCAAAAACGGAACTGCCATGATACAAGGCTGACCTGAGACAGTTTGAACTTCGACTTTCCTGCTATGAGACTGAGAGCTGAGAAGGAGAAGGAGGTCCTCGCAAGCATCGCTCCAACCCTGGGAATCAAACCGTCCTGTTCTGTCCTTGCTCCTGACAGACAGCCTGCAGATGCTGACACTGATCCTCTCCTGCTACAGCACCCTGAGGCCCTGGACATCTTGAGGGAACACTTCTCCCAGATGGAAATAGAACTGGTAGAGATCAGAGAGCAGCTGGACCAACAGCAGCCTACTTCTCCTACTGCCAGTGACTCCCAGGCCAAGAAGGAACAGGACAGTGTCAACTCACAGCTGAGAGAGTTTCAACAAGAACTAACTCATCAGAGAAGACAGCTGGATCACCTCAGTGAGGAGGTGAAGGAACTTAGGAAGGACAGAGACAACTGCAGAACTGAGTTGGCTACTCTGAGAGAAGAGCTACAGAACAGGGACAGGCTCAGTCTACAAGCCAGACTGAACTCCACACAACCGCCTGTGCCCACCTCTCAGACCCAGACCACATCCAGCCAAACTCCCACTACACCTGCTGAAGGACAACACAGCCCTTCCCCCGAGGACCCCCCCCCTCTCATGCAGCCTGAGGCAGACTCTAATCCCCCCCAGAACCAACCAGCTGCCTCCATACAAATACGCCAATCCAAGATGCCAGTCACACCCCTGCACCTGCCCAAGGTCCGGCCTCGAGCCAGCCTCCAGCTAGGAGCTCCAGACCTGAAACCACCACCACAGCTCCACGTCAAGATCAGACAGCTGAGTCTGAACAAACACACACAGGCAGAAGGGCAGACATTATCCTCCTCATGGACTCTAATGGAAAGTTCCTGGATGAAAAGACCTTATTCCCAAGGCACAGAACGGAGAAGATCTGGTGCCCCAACACCAGGAGAGCCCTGGAGCTGTTAACAGTGCCTGAGCTAGGCTCACCTAGCCACATCATCATCCATACAGGCACCAACGACTTAAGGTCCCAGCAGGACAGACTGGCAGACTCTCTGAGGAGAGTCATTGAGCAAGCCTCCACCAATTTCCCTACCAGCAAGATAGTCATATCGACTCTGCTGCACAGGAGAGACTTCCACCCCACACCATTCACAGAGTGAATATTAGCCTCTCCAGGGACTGTGCCCTCAAACCCAATGTGTTCCTGGCCCACCACCCGACCCTGGACCTGGATTGCCTATATGATAACGTTACACCTACACAGAAATGCAGTCCCCACCCTTGCTAGGACCCTAAAGGAGGCTGCTCTTGGAAGGAACCCTACTACCACTCCAAGGGGTAACCACACAAGGCAGACCCCACGCAGACCTCCAGGACCTCCTAGACCCCCTAGACCTTCAAGACCATCCAGACCTCCACTATACACCTATCCTCGGCCATCAGAGAGGATGACCAGGCCACCAAACCCACCGCATCACCAACATCACAACCCACAGCCAACACAACACTGGCCACAGGTACCCAGCCAGAGAGCCTCCCAGCCTGGAGGCCCTATACCCCCCCTCATCCCAACGGCAGAACCAAGACCACAGGAGCAGCAGCCTATTGGACTGAACTATGCTGCAGCGGTGAGAGCGATCCACAGCCCGCCCCTCTGGTGAACTCAAAGACATATTACACATGCTAAACCTGCTCTGCTCTCGCCTCATATAGCTACATGGTGGAAGAGCAGAGACCTCTTAGAGACACCACAATAATTCATAATTTAACATGTTGGATATCATTTTAAACAGATAATAATATAAGGACAATTCTTAACAGAAGTTCACACATACACTCTAAAATGTCACTTAAAGTTTAATATTTTATTCATTTACCTACAACACTATTTTCATCTTTTTACACTTTTTACACATTTTTTTCTCTTTTCATTCGTTACTAGTATTATTTTTAATATCTAGTTTATTATTATTATTTGTTTTTTAAGGTGTTTGTCTAATTTTTGAACAGATTACTCTTAGAGATGAAATCATTTACAATAACATGTTGGAACATTCAAGGTCTGAGATCATCAGCTTTTGGTTTAAAGAGCAGAAATCCAGATTTTAATAGAGAGTTAAAAGACTCTGACATCATAGTTTTACAGGAGACATGGTGCAGAGAAGATGTTTCCACTGGTCGTCCTCACGGCTACACTGAGATTATTATACCATCAACAAAAAAATCCCACAATAACCCAAGGCAGAGATTCAGGAGGCATGATTATATGGTGTAAATCAGAACTGAGCCAGTCTATCACAGTTATTAAAAAGAAGAATCTCATATATGGTTGAAAATTAACAAACAGATGATCTGTGCCGAGCAACATGTCTACATGTGTGCCACCTATATACCTCCTTCAGAATCCCCTACTACAACCCAGATATTTTCTCCATTCTTGAGGAGGAAGTTAATCATTATAAAACCATGGGAAACGTATTACTCTGTGGGGACTTGAACGCTCGAACAGGGGAAAGAGCTGACACTATGAACACCCAGGGAGACAAACACTTACCTGGAAGCACCTGCTTCCCCTCCCTGAATGTCCTGCTAGAAAGAGCTTTGACAAGCTTACTAATACAAGCGGTATGCAGCTCTTACAGCTCTGCCGTACACTGGGTCTATACATAGTCAGCGGCAGGCTCTGAGGGGACTCTCTGGGTCGCTACACTTACAGCTCAGCTCTTGGCAGTAGTACGGTAGATTATTTCATTACAGATCTAGATCCAATATCTCTCAGAGCTTTCACAGTCAGCCCTCTCACACCCCTCTCAGACCACAGCAAAATCACTATCTACCTGAAAAGGGCTCAGTCTAAGTCTGGAGCCCTTAGTGCCTGTGACCTGTTTGACAGTACATACTCATACAGATGGACCCCAGACAGCATGGGGGCGTACCAAAAGGCACTGGAAAATCAAACCATCCACGATTTAACCCATTCATTTCTAACAGAAACATTTCCCCAGAATAATTCTGGCGTAGAATTGGCTGTGGACAAAATCAATTCAATATTTCATCATCTGGCTTCATTGTCTAATTTGAAAGCCTCAAAACCAAAACCTCAACAAATGAACAATAACAAATGGTTTGACATTGATTGCAAAATTTAAGGAAAACTTTAAGGAAATTATCAAATGAAAAGCATAGGGACCCAGATAACCACAGCATACGCTGTCAATATGAGGCCACTCTGAAACAATACAAGTACACCCTAAAAACTAAGAAAGAACAACACAGCAAGAAGCAGCTCTGTGAAATTGAGGAATCCTTAGAGTCCAACCAGTTTTGGGAGAAATGGAACAACCTAAACAAAACCCAGCAGGATGAATTGGCAATCCAAGATGGAAATACTTGGATTAATCACTTTAGTGAACTATACAGTAATATAACAAAAAATGATGATCAGCACAAAATATTCACAAAATGGAAAAATCTGGAGGCGGTGATTAAAAACAACCAAAACCCTCTAGATTACCCTGTAACAGAACAAGAATTAACAGAAGCCATCCAGTCCCTAAAAGGAAAAAAGGCTTGTGGTATTGATGGAATCCTAAATGAAATGATCAAATATTCAGACCATAAAATCAGATTGGCTATACTAAAACTATTCAATACTATTCTAACAACTGGAACTTTTCCAGACATCTGGAACAAAGGTTTAATAACCCCAATCCATAAATCCGGAGATAAATATGACCCAAATAACTACAGAGGAATATGTGTATCCAGTAACCTGGGAAAAATATTCTGCAACATCATTAATAAACGACTTGTCAACTTTGTTGATAACCACAATATTCTGCATAAATGCCAAATTGGTTTTTTGCCAAATTGCCGCACAACTGACCATATTTTTACCCTCCAGACTCTAATTGATCAAGAACTAAACATTAAGAAAAGAAAAGTATATGCCTGCTTTGTTGACTTCCAAAAGCCTTTGATTCCATCTGGCACGAGGGCCTTTTCTTTAGAGCTACTTGAAAGTGGCATTGGAGGAAAAACATATGACCTGATTAAAAACATGTATACAAAAAAGTGAATGTGCCATAAAGATTGGAAACAAACAAACAGCATTCTTCTCCCAGGGACGGGGAGTGAGGCAGGGATGCAATCTAAGTCCAATTCTCTTCAATCTATATATCAATGAATTAGCAAACCAATTAGAGAGTTCCACGGCACCTGGACTCCTCCTGAACGACACAGAGATCAGAGGTCTGCTGTATGCAGATGACTTAGTGTTGCTCTCACCTACTAAAGAAGGTTTGCAGCAGCACCTTAACCTCCTGCAGAGATTCTGTCAGACCTGGGCCCTGACAGTAAACACAGCAAAGACTAAGATAATGATCTTTCAGAAACAACACAGAAATCAGATTTCACACAATTTTTATTTAGACACCACTAAACTACAACATCCAAAAAACTATACTTACCTTGGCCTCAACATTACATACACAGGGAACCTTCAACATGGCTGTGAAAGATCTGAGGGACAAAGCAAGGAGAGCTTTCTATGCAATAAAAGAAACATTAAAATATATATTCCAATTGAAATCTGGCTTAAAATTTTCCAATTTGTACTAGAACCAATAATTCTATATGGTAGCGAAATCTGGGGCCAAAACTTAATAATGAATTTGACAAATGGGACAAAACAATCATAGAATCTTTCCATACTGAGTTCTGTAAGAGCATCCTGCAGGTGCAGAGAAAAACACCAAATAACCTGTGCAGAGCAGAGCTCGGCCAATACCCCCTATTACTAAAAATACAGAAAAGATCACTTAAATTTTACAACCACTTAAAATCAGTTAACCCCCAGACATACCATCACAAAGCCCTAACATACCAGGAGCTGAAACCTGAGAAGAGTCCCCTCAGCCAGCTGGTCCTGAGGCTCTCTGCAGTAACAAGTCCCCAACAGCCTCAGGACAGCAACACCAACTCAAACAGACCAAACCAAATTATTAACAAGCAGAAAGAAAAATATATTGAATACTGGAAAGAAACAACCAAAACACAAAGTAAATCACAATGTTATCTGACCCTAAAAGAGAATTCACACTGGCAAATTACCTGAGGACAATAAAATGTCCTAAACTAAGAAAAATTATGACAATATACAGGCTGAGTGAACACAGCCTGGCCATAGAAAAGGGTCGCCACAGACAGAGCTGGCTACCACAGGAGGACAGACTCTGCTCCCAGTGTGACACAGGACAGGTAGAGACAGAGGTACACTTTCTAACCTCATGCCCCAAATATGAACCACTAAGAGAAAAACACTTTGCAAACATTGCCCAAATATACCCGAATTCGAATCCCTATCAGACACACAGAAACTCCCCTATTTACTGGGAGAAATGCCCAAATGTCAAATAATTGCTGCAAAATATGTCTCCACATGCCATGAAGTGAGGACAACCAGTGGAACCTCAGACTGACAAATAATTGTACAAATTTAAAAATTATTTTTACTTTAATTGTTTGGTATTTTATTAATTCTTTTGTTTTACATTTTATACTTGATTTTTTTTTTTAATCTATTAATATAACTATATACACACACACATTCTACTGTTTCATTTATTTATTTTAATTTAATTCTTTTTTAGATATTTTTATTTTTAACACACACGCTCATCGTTTTATTTATTTAGTTTTAACTTTTTAATGTATATATACTTTTTTTTTTAAACACACACACACACTCGCTTATCGTTTTATTTATTTATTTTGTTTTAACTTTCTAATATATATATACTTTTTTTTTAACACACCATCACTTACTGTTTTGTTTATTCTATTTTTAGTATTTACAACACACACACTGTTTTATTTATTTATTTTATTTTTTAATATATACATTTCTTTTTTTTTTTTTTTTTTTTTTTACACTTACACAAACACAGATACTTTGATTAGTTTATACTCGAATTCTATAATGAAATGTATGGGGGTGATTGATATGTTATATGTATTGGGATGATGTTATATGTATGATGCTTTGGCAATATTGTTCTGCAGTCATGCCAATAAAGCAAATTGAAATTGAA